>CM055272.1:34857270-34882032 GCA_029237695.1 Conchocele bisecta
CGATGACATATTCTGTATATTTATATTACGTATTTTACACTATACACAGTTTTTATGATGTAATCTGTTTGTTTATATTCCGCTTTAGACAATATATACTAAATACATTCCCCACCCAAACTCCAAATTTTAATATGTCTAATTAGACAAATCATTAGACACTATACACACAAATAAAATTTACTATATCATTTAATTATCTGCCATATATACATGACACACTTCCATCGGTTAATACACTAAATTCTATAATGGTGGAATTAGATTTACATTCTATATTCCCAAAATTAGATAATGTATTATGCAACCTGTTCTAACTTACGAGCTAAGTTAAGCATATCTACACTAGTAATTAACCAACTAGAGGGCAAGTAGTCCTCCAACATGGACGAATATTTATGCTATACCCCTTCGTTGTCTTGTATTTGAAAATCTCTAATGTTTCAGCCATCTACCAGATTTATATACATATTGGACAATATCACAATATGATAAACATACGTTTTGTTATCCTATGATTAAAAATAATAAATAACAAGAAACGAGGCAAAGCCACGAAGGCCAGGTTTTTTCCAAGCATAGACACTTGGATAACATAATTATACCCACTTTTTGTAGACTAGATGGCCGTGGCCTGCATGTCGCGCCTTGGGGCGAGGCATGGACACTAAAAAAATAGATAATAATAGTAGATGGAAAAACTTTAACCAAAAAACTTTAACCGGACACACGGACGAACGGACGGACGTATGCCAAAATGCTGACGATATCGCGCTTTCCGCAAGCAGGTGTGACAATGATGATAAACACCCATGTGAAGTATCAAGGTATCGGGTGAAGCAGTTGCAGAGATATAGTACACGAAAAAACTTTAACAAAAAAATTCAAAGTAATTTGACCTTGACATTGGGCACAGGATCGCGCTTTCCGCAAGCAGGTGCAACAAAGATGATAAACACCCATGTGAAGTATTAAGGTATTGGGTGAAGCAGTTGCAGAGATATAGTACACGAAAAAACATTAACAAAAAAATTCAAAGTAATTTGACCTTGACATTGGGCACAGGATCGCGCTTTCCGCAAGCAGGTGCAACAATGATGATAAACACCCGAGTCATGTGAAGTATCAAGGTATTGGGTGAAGCAGTTGCAGAGATATAGTACACGAAAAAACTTTAACAAAAACATTCAAAGTAATTTGACCTTGACATTGGGCACAGGATCGCGCTTTCCGCAAGCAGGTGCGACAATGATGATAAACACCCATGTGAAGTATCAAGGTATTGGGTGAAGCAGTTGCAGAGATATAGTACACGAAAAAACTTTAACAAAAACATTCAAAGATAATTTGACCTTGACATTGGGCACAGGGGCCGCACGGTTGGGGGTTAGAATGAAAATATGGATGATGATAAACACCCATGTGAGGTTTCAAGGTAATGGGCGAAGCAGTTGCAGAGATATAGTATAACGAAAAAGTTTTAACCAAAAAACTCTAACCAGACGTACGTTAAAAAGTTAACGTTGAAAATGGCTAAGTCAATTACGTAGAAATAATAGGTGAAGGTAAAAAAATGGTCACATGTTGGATAGTTGTATGTGGTAGGCACCCCTTGGTTATGAAGCTGTGAAAGTTTGGTGGTCCTAGGTGGTACAGTACCAAAGAAATGGACTTAAACACGAAAACTTAACATTGTAAACGCGAAAACTTAACATTGAAAATGGCTAAGTCGACTGCGCGGAAAAAATGGGTGAAGTTAAAAAGTAACATGTTGGATAGTGATATGTGGTGGGTACCCCTTGATTATGAAACTGTGAAAGTTTGGTGGTCCTAAGTGGTACAGTACAAAAGAAATGGACTTAAACACGAAAACTTAACATTGTAAACGCGAAAACTTAACATTGAAAATGGCTAAGTCGACTACGCGGAAAAAATGGGTGAAGTTAAAAAAAAAGTAACATGTTGGATAGTGATATGTGGTGGGCACCCCTTGATTATGAAGCTGTGAAAGTTTGGTGGTCCTAGGTGGTACTGTAACAAAGAAATGGACTCAAACACGAAAACTTAACATTGATTGTGTACGCCGCCCGCCACCCGCCCGCCGCCCGCCCGCCCGGCTTTCGCCAATCCAATAGCCTTTTTTTTTTTCTTCAAAAAACCTGGCTAAAAAAAAATTAAAGAAAAAAAATAAAAAAAATAATAAAAAAATAAAATAATGAAAATTATACGCATTATGTATGAAACTATAAGTTAGGCAAACATAAAGGTTAATGCATAGTCTACTATTGCAATATTTCTTTATCATTTAAAAAAATCTCCACATGGTTCAAATAACTATGAAGACGAAGATGAACATATCTTTATCATGTTTATAGACAGCCACTTTGTTGTAGTTTAGTTTATCATGCACCTACCATACGTCATCGACCTGCATACATTTTAGTTTATCTTTTATTTTTTGCATAAGCACAACGCTAAATGTTGTGGCTATATTATTAACACTACATGTTGAGGTTGTTCTTATTGGGCTAAACAGCGTTTACACAGGTGTGCTATCATCTGCCCTAACACAATATATAGTGCTGTGCTTATGCATTATATAAAGTGTGCATACAAAGTTTCAATTATTAGCATACAGTAGGTAGAAATCATGAATAACACCGCATATTGAGCATCGGATAAAAGTCCGGATTATGGGGTAAAACTCGGGAATACGTGGTAAACTTAGGGAATATGGGGTAATTGATAAAACTGGACAATATGGGGTAAAACTCGGGAATACGGGGTAAAACTCGGGAATACGGGGTAAAACTCGACAATATGGGGTAAAACTCGGGAATACGGGGTAAAATTCGACAATATTGGGTAAAACTCAGGAATACGGGATAAAACTCGACAGTATTGGTTAAAACTCGTGAATACGGGTTATGTGGGATAAGAACCAATAGAGATATTGAATAATCACCTTTTTGCACATACAAGTTATTCCACTTTGTCACATTATTTGTAAATGACGCCATTGTGTGAATTGCGAACAGTTCTTTCACTGATGCGCAGTCTGATCAGTGACTGGACTGGTCGCAATTGTTATAGAGCCAAGTTCAAGGCTATCGCTCGTTTGAACAATAATTCAATTGAGAATTATAGGAAGAAACATTGCTCGTTTAATCAGATGGTTATTTCGTAAAAACATAATATGACCATTTTGATCTCTGTCGTTTGTTGGTAAGGATACTGTTAAATGAAAAAAGGCTGGGTTCTGTTTATGTTTGGCCTTAATTTTTAGCCATGTAATAATATTATTGTTTATGTACGATAGAGACGCTTAAATGGGTGCAAACTATACAGTGTGGTTTAGATTATTTACTCACTATTCACTATTGACCTAACCATAATGCTATTCATCTCCTAATTTGACTGCTGACATAACCCTAGTACTATTCATCACCTAAGGCTTATCCCTACCTGTGGTATTAGACAAATCCCCTAGAATTATTACTATTCAACAATGTCTGACAAGATCCCCTAATTTTGACTGCTGACCTAAGCCTAGTGCTTTTCATCCCCTAAGGCTTATCCCTAATATTGACTGCTAACATAACCATAGTGCTATTCATCCTCTAAGGCTTATCCCTACCTGTGTTACTAGACACATTCCTATGATTATTATTATTAGTACTCAACGATTTTTGACAAGATCCCCTAATTTTGACTACTGACCTAACCCTAGTGCTATTCATTCCATAAGGCTTATCCCTACCTAGACACTAGACACATCCCCTAGGATTATTATTACTCAACATTTTTTGACAATATTCTAACTATACAGTATCTTTTTGGTCAGTGACTCGATAATCGACTGCTGACCTAACCCTAAATCTATTCTTCCCATAATATTGACTATTCCTAACCATAATACTATTCATCCCCCATAATACTAGTATCACCATGTCACACATTTTTTTATCCTATTAATCTTTCCATGGATAACATATAGTTTTGCACCTTTTTGGTTTATTTACAATGTAATTGTTTTTATTTTTTAACTTCTGTTGATTTGTAACTGATTCAGTGTGATCATGGTACATTTAAATTTATTCACTACACCTGCATAATAATTTAAATATTTCTTACGGTGGCGTGGAGGGTTCGTGCACGTATAAAACGTTTAACACGCCATTTTTGTCTCCCAAGGACAAACCCGTTACCTATATGTTATAGTTATCAACATACTATTGCCATATATTGTAATAGTGTATGATATGTCAATGTTGGCGATGACATGTGAGAAATGTTACTCCTTTACACAGGAATTTCTGACCTTTACCATGAACACAGAAGCAACAGAAGTGGAGTTTATATTATTTTGACATTATATTATTGTAACATACCATATATTATTATCGATGAATGTAGATAAGTAACGTGATTGTGCTAACATTCAAACCCCATTCCTACCCTACCAGGCTGATTTACATTATGCTTATTTCCACTACTACATACCGTAAATGTTGACAATACAACATGCAACTTCTGCTAACCATGTACCCTCTCAAGTATAACCTCGACTCTCATCTTTAACCACTATATAGTTATTCACATGCCAATTATAGTTATTCACATGCCAATTTACCATATTTGCTCACATGCCACTTTAAAACCATAATATATTAGCTAATTGTATATAGATACTAAACCCTATTGAACCTATTTGGAACGATTGCGTTGCAGGTTCACCTTTATGATTGTTTATTTGTTTTGCGACTAGAAATATAGTATCAATTATTGTAATCAATACCTCATGTGGCGGTTATGATTGACATTGATATATAAATTGTTATGACTGACACATGATACACATGAGAAAATTAAAATGTTTACCAAACAACAATCAATCAGTCTTACTGTATACCTTTACTTGGAGATTTTTGTCACATCTCTTATCACATTGTGTGTTGTTTGTTTGGTTGATGACTGGTTGACGTGCTTGAAGATCTCAAAGATGAAACGTAGATGATATAATGTAACTATCCATAGCCTCAGAGCTCCATCATTGAGTTGACCCCTGTCTTCCACTGAGAACGCCATCACCGAGTTAGCCCCGTCTTCCACTGGCAACTCCATCACCGAGTTAGCCCCGTCTTCCACTGGGAACTCCATCACTGAGTTAGCCCCATCCTTACACTGAGAACTCCATCATTGAGTTGGCCCCCTTCTTCTACTGAGAACTCCATCACTGAGTTGGACCTCCATCACTGAGTTAGCCCCTTCTTCCACTGAGAACACCATCATTGAGTTGGCCCTTTTTCCACTGAGAACTTCATCATTGAGTGGCCCCCTTCTTCCATTGATACCTCCATCATTGAATTAGCTCGGTCTTTCAATGTGAACTACATCATGAGTTAGCCTCTCTTCCTAAGAACTCCCAACATTGAGTTGGCCCCCTTCTTCCATGAAAACTCCTCATTTAGTCGGCCCCCTTCTTCCATGAGGCCTCCATCATTAAGTGGCCCGTCTTACACTGAGAACTCCATCACGTCGCCCTTTTTCACTTGAGAACTCCATATTGAGTTGGCCTTCCACTGAGAACTTCATCATTGAGTTGGCCCCCTTCTTCCATTGATAAAACCTCCATCATTGAATTAGCTCGGTCTTTCAATGTGAACTACATCACTGAGTTAGCCCTCTCTTCCACTAAGAACTCCCAACGTTGAGTTGGCCCCCTTCTTCCACTGAAAACTCCATCATTTAGTCGGCCCCCTTCTTCCACTGAGGCCTCCATCATTAAGTTGGCCCCGTCTTACACTGAGAACTCCATCACTGTGTTCGCCCTTTCTTACACTGAGAACTCCATAATTGAGTTGGCCTTTTTTCCACTGAGAACTTCATCATTGAGTGGCCCCCTTCTTCCATTGATACCTCCATCATTGAATTAGCTCGGTCTTTCACTACTGTGAACTACATCACTGAGTTAGCCCTCTCTTCCACTAAGAACTCCCAACATTGAGTTGGCCCCCTTCTTCCACTGAAAACTCCATCATTTAGTCGGCCCCCTTCTTCCACTGAGGCCTCCATCATTAAGTTGGCCCCGTCTTACACTGAGAACTCCATGACTGTGTTCGCCCTTTCTTACACTGAGACCTCCATAATTGAGTTGGCCCCTTCTTCCACTGAGACCTCCATCATTGAGTTGGCCCCTTTCTTCCACTGAAAAATCAATCACTGAATTAGCCCCCTTGTTCCTCTGAGAACTCCATCATTGCGTTGGCCCCTTCTTCGACTGAGAATGATGGAGTGTTTTGGTTACACGGTAATATATTTTGGTTGCCCTGTCACATGTGATTTTCACCCGCGCGATATTTTCACCCGTGGGTGAAAAAAATGCCATGAGATTTTCACCCCCCCTATGAGATTTTCACCCGCCCTCCAATATTTTTGTCAAATGTTGTTGTTGCAGTGTTGCTTCTACCTTATGGTTTGTGAGAGTCATACGACCTTTATATATGGTGGTGACAAAATTGAAAGAGTTGCATGGTGGGGGGGAGGGGGGGGGGGGGAGAGGGGGGGGGGGAAATCTCATGGCCATGAGATTTTCACCCCCCCCCCCTAATTGTCTTAAACAACATATCCATTGACATAGCACAACTTTCAATTGACTGAGTGTGCAGTAGTGGGGAATTGTACTCAATTATATAAAGAATTAATAGTTGCACCTACCATTCACCTTAAAATTTGTCGCTTTTTATTTTTGATTTTTTCCTTATATAATCATGGAATATGACTAATGTTGTTGCTGTATTGCTTCTATCTCATGGTATGGGAGAGAAATATGACTATTTCAAATATGATGGTTGGCACATTTGAAAGAGTTGCTGGGGAGGGGGGGGGGGCGGGGGGGGGGGGGGGGGGGGGGGGGGGGGGGGGGGGGGGTGGGGGGGGGGGGGGGGGGGGGGGGGGGGGGGGGGGGGGGGGGGGGGGGGGGGGAATATCATAGCAATGCTACGCGGGTGAAGATATCATGGCCATGAGATTTTCACCCCCCCCTCCAATGCTCTGCACTCGTTTCTTTAGCACATATACAAACCAATCTGGAAACCAATTTGTAAATGGTTCTTATTTAAATTAGACTGATTAGTTTGATTGAAGAGATCAGAGAAACCAATTTGAAAACTAATCAAGTGATCAATTATCCATTTAAGGCATATCAATGTTCAAAACATCAGCTGAATAATCAAGTAATCACAATATCATCATGAGGATTGGACATTTCACTTGGAAAACAAATCATGAAATCAACCATCAAACAATTAAGAGATCAAAGTGACCATAAAATATAGACAAACATTCCCTGATTTTGGTCTATACTGGATTTTGTCCTATCTGGGTTTTTATATTTTTATATGGGGGGGGGGGGGGGGTCATACCTTGAATCTGATATGGGGGGGGGGGTTATATCCGGGGGATTATGTCCTACCTGTATTTTAGATTGGGGGGGGGGGGGATTTTGTCCTCCTGTGTTAATAAACATGGGGGGTGAGACTATGCCCGTATCCCAATGAATGATGTGTATTGTTAAGTTAGTTAAAATAATATAACTGGTAGTACAATTCATCAAAGCTCTAACATTTTAAATAGGGGGATACAATGTTGTAGTGGGCGACTGCTTTTCTAGTTATAAGAAAGAGTTTATTTCGTATTATATATTGATATTGGTGTTGCATAGAAAAAATAAATAAATTTTGCACTTTTTGTCCTTATATTGTTTGTTATTATCCACCTATTTCTATCATACTCTTGGGCGGTTGGTTGGGAGTATGCAAAGGGTAATTTAACGTTGGGATTCATACTTACTGGATCCTGATTTCCTGGTGTCCCTCATATACAACTTTGGCTTTTAGTATGCGAGAGTTAAATTAGGTTATACCCACTATAAAAGTAGTAGGATTAGTGCTAATCCTATTGCCTTTAGGGATGATATCACTTTTTTGGTTCGATAAAACTATGTATCGACTGCACAAAAAGGCGATAATTGTATAATATGGCTAATGTTGTTACTGTATAGCTCATGGTATGGGAGTGAAATATGACTATTTCAAATGGTCACAAAATTGAATGAGTTACTGGTGGGGGTGGGGGGGGGGGGTTTAAGATCTCATAGCCATCATACCCGCGGTGAAGATATATTATATAATGAGTACAATTCCCCACTAGTGCACACTCAGTCAATTGAAAGTTGTGCTATGTCAATGGATATGTTGTGAAAAAATAGGCGGGTGAAAATATCATATGACAACGGCATTAAACCGCAAAATAAAACAAGTTGAAGCTGTGACATGATTTTGCTGAAAGTAAGGGTTCATAAACAAATGTCGACCAACGTAACAACCATATTTTGGTTACACGGATATAAAAAAATGTTTACTACATAAGCATGAAAATATTTGGAAGATATAATATATATTTGTTGACTGTAAGGTTTCATAAACCAGTTGCGACCAATAGATCACCCATGAATCGTACATATTTTTTATATTTTATATAAACACCACATAAGTATAACATAATAGTTTAAAAGGTAATATATTTTTTTTACTGACCATAGTGGTTTATAGACCGTTCACAACCTATAATTCATTCCTTCTATTTCATAACTGGAGTAGCACCTGCACAACAGATCTCTCTCATTCATAGTCATTGTCGTACTTATATATGGAGATGTGATAATGTTCCAAGATGGGGTTTGTTATGTGTGTTGTATATAAGTGTATATACATGTATATACATATATATATGTATGTATGTGCATGTGTCTGTTGGTATGCATGTATAGTTGTATGTTTATGGTGGTGAGTGAGTATGTATATGTAGTGTTCATTGTACTCATGTACAATGCATACTACCAGATGGTGTTAGAATGTAATAATCATAGTTAGAATATTACATGAATGTTACATACAAATATGATATTAGCAGCGAGATATTTTGATTTGTTTTTTGCTTGTTTTGTATGTGGTTACTATGGTTACCATATACAATTCATTCGCAAAGCATAGCATTTACACTGGCTGATAGTACATATATTTTTATTTTACCATATAGCCATGCACTATTGATTTGTTGATATGATATTTATGGCGATACACGCGTACCACATAGTACACTTACCAACCTGTTATGGTACTCTAAATTAACCTGCTATGAAGCAAAATGATATATAGTTGATAATACACCTTTATTTGTATTGGTTGTATGGTAAATATAAAATTTAGTCTCATTGCATATATGTAGACAGTTTTATGTTATAAATTATAATATCAAATTTCTTTAATAAATTTGTTGGTATACAATTATTACACACCTATTTGTTGTGTTATAACCCTTTCTGTGGTCGTGTGGACTGGCTGCATTTTTCTATTAATCTATTTATTATGATTTCACCATTATTGTTAGACCAGGGGACGACTTTATAGGGCTTGTCAATAGCAGATACACTCATTGACTTGCTTTAGATAGCGCATATATGTACTATCGCCGTATATCGGCTTAACCCTTTCGCTGCCAACTGTCGACGTTACGTCAAAATGAAGTCGCCTTTTACGTATTGTTTACTAACGCCCGCGTTTCATGACGTCGTTCAAAATGTAACGATGCTAATTGAAGCGCAATTGATTTACAATCGGTAATACAGTGGGTATTAGTAAAATTCTTAGGTCTCTCACCACGAAGCTGAAAGTAAACAAAGAACGCTTTAAACGCACATTGGAAAGACTACTCCGTCATAACGCTTATGCAAAGCGTTATGACGGAGTAGTCTTTCCAATGTGCGTTTAAAGCGTTCTTTGTTTACTTTCTACTTCGTGATGAGAGACCTAAGAATTGTATTAATACACACTTTATTATGTGAGTTTGTGATACTATGTTTATCTCATATTGTATAATTTTCTCTCAATAACAATATCGCGAAGTATGAACGTCACCACCCTTCTGGTCTTTTCTATATTTTAGAGCGCGAAGGTACATGCACACAAGTACACGATATCATGACCTAATTGTTGTTTATTTCACAAAATGGGCAAATACAGTGTAATAACACAACTTGTAATAACAATCATAATACAGTAGTGTAACAAATATGCAAATTAGCTCATATGCAGATATAGAGAATAGTAGGTTAGTGCCGTGAATGGGAAAACATATCTGGCAAGGCTTCGGAAACGGGATGGGCGAGGATCCGAGCCCATCCCGTTTCCGTGCCGCGCTAGATATTTTTCCCATTCACGGCATTAACCTACTATTCTATTTATCCCGTCAACATTGTCAAACAACATTTAATTCAACTTAATTTAGGCTTCAAACGCGAGATAAGATAGAACCGAATTGCATCAACCACTCCTTTGCGCTCACAACATAGTTCGATACATTATGGTTGTAATATTCCCTTAATGAACAGCCATGACAGTAAAGTGATGTTTTAACTTTTAGCCTTTATGTACTTTACTCATCGACATGTTTACAGAATAATATTATCATAGTACAACGATTTTGTTCCTATTCATTTCATCGTTCATGAATGATGGGGAAAAAAACAACAAGATGGCGGCTTTGCAAATAAATCCTATTTAGAATGGTGACCAGCTGAATCAATGCGTCCATAATTAACCATTACACTATGGGTACTTCAGGCTGGTTTAACAGATGAATGTTCTATTGTTACATTATAGTTTGTCACCGACAATGTGAAATTACAGCTTCTTTTCAATGAAATATACTGTCAAAATACACCAATTCCAGACCCATCCGTTTTCATTCGGAGCAGGTTCCGCAACGATTGCGAGCTGCCCATAATAATAATGTACTCCCACACGACAAACAACTATTTTATTTGTTTATTTCCTTACCTGACTGGAATCACTGGGAGCAGCCATTTTTATTTTAAATGACGTAGTAGCCTTACTGACGTTCTTATAATTATGACGTCAGTCATGTCTGAATGACGCACGGAATGGGGGAAGAGAGCGAACAATTGGAAATATTGAGGGTCGTAATGGTAATCACTTTGGCATCCAGAAAATGGCATGAACTTAATTACAATTTTATTTTCCGGCGATAACGTTTTTATTTAACCCGCACGTAAACTGTGAACAGTCAAATTTGCACCAGGCTGATCAATCAGGCATTGGTTAACACTGTGGTTTGGACATTTCTTTGTAACCGCGTATGAATTGTTATTATGTCTTATTAACAGGATATCAAATATGTTTCACGGCACCGTGTTTCACGGCACATAGCTATAGGCACTGCGTTGACGGGATAAAACAGGTTTGGTGACCAATACAGCTGCAATGTATGATGACGTGCTTATGCAGTAAATTTAATATAACATTTGTGATGATTTAATATTGTATTTATGAAACATGTTGAGTAAGTATAGCCACGTTTTTTATGAAATCAGTAAACTCGTTTAATAAATAGCATATTAAATCATCACTCATGTAAGATCCTCTATATATTACCCAAGCTGTCTTGTAAATAGGTAACGTAACCTGGAAAATCACGAGCAACGTTATAATACAGTGAAACGTGTCTAAGCCGGTCACCAAGAACACACCTGTGGTCTTATTCTTGATGAGTTTCTTGGTCATTTATCTCAGGTGATAACAACTGCTCGCGATCGCGTATGGAAGGTCATATCCGCCATAATTATATTTGGCTTGATGCTTGCTGGCTGATGCTATTTTAAGTTCTATCCGTCTTATTACAATTATATGTGGCTTGATGCTTGCTGGCTGATGACATTACACGTCCTATGCGTGTTATTGCATTCACCGTTTGTATTTATGACAATTATATGTGGCCTGGTGCCTGCCTGCTGATGGAATTACAACTTATATCCATGTTATTCTATTCGTCATTTGTATTTATGACATTTGAAATCATCTTGGTTGTAATATATATTGGTCTTTATTGCATGCGCATTTGGCTTGATGTTTCATTCATTTGTCCTTACTGCTTTCGGCCTTATTCAAAGTGCTAAGTGCTTTGTTCTTACTTTCTATTGCAAATGCTTAGTGCAATAAAACAGACACACGAATAAGGACGTATCAATAATTGTAATGTAAATAAGACGAATGTCGGAATGAGCAAAGCAATCAGCAGAATGGACATGTAAGAAAGACAAATACAATTACAAAAAGCAGATTTCAAATGTAATACATACAAATGACGAATACAATAAGATGAATATAAGTTGTAATGTCATCAGCACGCAAGCATCAAGTCACATAGAATTATGGCGGATATTACCTTCCCAAATTACTGTTGCAATTGTTGTTGTCAAGGGGCGTGGCTTATCGAGGTAACACAACAAAACGCATGGGTCACCCTAAACACCCCAAAGGCTGGAAAAGGCTACAAAGGCTACAAAGGCTGTTCGATGTTGCTTGTGCGTCCGTTAGCGGATATTTATGACATGCATTTTCATTGAATTGACTGAATTATTATGTGTTATGATCATGTTATGAATTTTAATCATTTTAATACAATAATCCACCACAAATATACGTGTTCTGTTACATTAAATTGTCTAAACGCGCACCTGCGCCGATCGGGCCGCGCGGAATTGGAGTGATTAACACCTATTAACACTATAGTTTAACAGGTGCAGCTAAACACCGATTATACTTATTGCATTATTGCATTATTGCATTATTATTACTTTGTATTATTATTATTATTCATTTTTATGGGCACATGTTGATTGTACCTCGATTAGGGCAGTAACTGACTTACACTTATGACTTACATTGGCTAGTATTCAGTGGCAATTTTGAATTTCCATTTGATATTTAAAGGAACTGTCTCTTCAGTTATGACAGCCTATCAATAACATCCATTTACGCAGGCTGCCAGCAGGAGTATGCGTGTCCCATTGACACATTTCTGATTATTATTTGTGTTTGATGTTTAACGTATGGGTATACGAAGCAAGCACTCAGTATGCAGTATACTATGCATTGGAACATGCTTGCATAAATCATACCAATTCACAGAGAATACAAGGCTAGTGTAGTTTGATATCCGTTTCCGAGCCGAACCACATTATCTTGATATCGAAAGACACTAGACTAGTATTTTATTTATCAGGTAACGTTTTATGCTAGCCAATGCTCAAATTTAAAACACTTTTCGTTGAAAAGAACGCGGACTTGTTTACGTTATGTGATTAGTCTGACGTCGTTCGGTAACGTCATGGGACGTCGTTCGTCCAATAGAACGCCACTTCAATTCGTTGTAACCCGGATATTCGTATCGGGTCGATTACTTATACGGTAGTATGTTATCAGTCAGTACGTATTGGGTCAATACAAAGCTCGTTTCCCGATAACAATTAAGTAAACATTACAGTGGAATCGCTCTAAAACGATTACCCTGGGAGGTCCGCAGAGTGTCCAGCTGAGATAGGTACAATGTACAACTATAACAAGAAATGGCAGCGTTAAACAAAGCTTATGCCCTCGCTGTCTGGCTTGCTTATGATAAAAAGTCATCGGTGACCTTGATCTTGGGCGGTCGTACTGGCAGCCTTGATAATGAAATTATTGCCTTACAAATTTGCCTTATTATAAACAAGGTGAACACAAGTCCTCGGTGACCTTGACCTTTGGCGGTCAGATGTGGGTCGCATGCACAACAAATCACCATCACATTGTGGACAAATATTATCAAAAACGGTGAAGCGGTTCATGAGATTTTGACAAATGAACGGTGTTGCTAACGTGTAAACATGTACGTACGTACGCACGTACATGGACTAACGCTATATCCCTTCTTGCCTATCGGCTAGGGGATAATTAAACAGTACATGCAGATTTGTTCTCATTTTCAACCATGAACAAACTACACTCAATGCCATATCAATGAAACGCAATGGGGTCGCGAGGGTGTCCGGTTTAGACGTGTATACATAGCCCACCACGTTTACGTTCAGCAGTTCTCTGTCAAAACATCGACGAAGTGACCAGCACCCGTCCATATATACGTGTCTGATTAGTCTGGCCTCGTTCGGTAACGTCATGTGACGTCGTTCGCAGTGTGTCCAACTTAGATATAGGTACCACTGTAACGATGAATGGCAGCGCTAAGCGAAGCTTATGCCCTCGTTGTCTGCCTTAAACAACACACGTCCTTGGTGACCTTGACCTTGGGTAGTCGTACTGGCAGTCTTGATAATGAAATAAGGACTTTAACAGTATTGCCTTACAAATGTGTCGTATTACAAACAAGGTGAACATAAGTCCTCAGTGACCTTGACCTTGGGCGGTCGGATATGGGTAGCATGCATAACAAAGCACGATCACATTGTGGCCAAATATTATCAAAAACGGTGAAGTGGTTCATGAGTTTTTGAAAAATGTTACTATGCATGTACGTACGTACCTACGCAGTACATGGACTAACGCTATATCCCCTCTTGCATATTAACTAACTACAATGAATACCATATAATTGAAACGCAATGGGGTCCCCAGGGTGTCCGCTGTAGACGTGTATACATAGCCCACCGCGTTTACGTTCAGCAGCAGTTCTCTGTCAAAACATCGACGAAGTGATAAGCACCCGGCCATGTAGAATATATTTGTAAGGGCCTCTCATCGCCTGGTGCAGTGGGTACAACTGTACACGCACGTGCAGCATATGCATGCATATATCTATTATTGGGTGGTCAGTTATAAAAGTCATTTACGAGGGATGTTCAATAATTAATTTCCCAATACATACATGATCCCAATAAAATGAAATGACATTAATTTAATGAATGAAAACTATAATTAAAGCAACAATCAAATTTAAAGACACGTGGTCGTAGGTATGTGCATAACGTGATGAAACCTGTTTAATTTAGGAAACAATAATTTAATGGTAGATTTACATGGACTGTCTTAACCAAATCGTGCCTATAAGTCGTCTTGAAAAGAATCAGTATTTGGTAAAATAGGTTTATTATACCAAATCAAAAATATCGTTGCGAACGCTAGTTTTGTTGACAGTCGATGGTACTATTTTAATTAGTTAAATTAATTCCACACGTGTCTATAAATAGCAACATATCATATATGTGGAACAGTATTTTTATATCAAACTAAAAAAGTGTTATGTTTCACAAAGTGTGCTTCCTGGTACTGAAATAGCGAACGGAAATGCGGAAACGGAACTTACCTCCCCTCTGCATCAAAGTCATTGGTAGTACATTGTATATGGTATAAGAAAACACACATTCCTTGGCCTTCGATTGAATAAAATGGTGCGGGTCGTGTGGTATATGGCATTTGGAGTCAATAAATAGAGAAAAAAAAGGAAAGGAACATTGAATATCTTCGAAATCATCTGAAACATCATGTGGTACAGTGTTTCTTTACAATACGTTAGGACGGACTTTTTTTCATATATCATCATTATCATCAGTTGGGTCTCTGTAAAGTTCACATTATTAACAATGTAATCCTTCATGTGTTTAGCCACTGTATTTTCACATGCAGTTTCAGTAATAAACCATAAAGTGATTGAACTTAAGCGATTGATACAGTTGTCATTCAAAAATGAAACGTGCCCTTTTGTACGATAATAAAACTATTCTCAGTCAAAATGCAGAATATATCATAGTTGTATGCCAATCCACGTGTACATGCATTTTAATTTTATAATGCATAAACTTGACTTTCGTAGGTAGCGTATTAACATATTATGTCATATTTTTATATAAACTGGGATCAAGTGAACAATATTCTCGAGCCAAAAAAAGCAATACAGCTATTTTCTTGAATCATAAATATGAACTGATCACCAGTTATCAATAAATGTAGCTTAAGTTCGACTCGACGTATGTTCGACACTGTTCTGTTACTTACTGAACGCCCCTTAATTATATCCTATTTGTGTCGGGAATTGTCTTTCCACGTGCTAAACTATACGTAAAAAGAAATATATAATGTAGAAGACGTGTGGGAGATTCACCAGGTAAGCTTTTATTTAAAGTATTTCAACAATGTTCTACATTATATTTTAGACATTTCTGCCACCCGTCTGTATATATATATATATATCTGTCCACGGCATTGACACGATTTGTGATTACATATGCGTCACTGGCACGGAGAAGGACCTTGCAGCATTTGTAAGGCGAATATGTGTACCTTTATCATCATTCACCATCCAAATTAGCGTTTGATGTGATACATGTAATAATTCAGCTGTCAGATCGTAAAACATCAACAATTGCTACATTGGTGACATGTTGTAAATATAGGACATGGTATCGATCGAATGGCTACCAACATATGCAATGATCAAACTGTGCGGATGCGCATACTGATCTGGGGCTATATATACGCTAGTCATCGTAAGACCGCTTTTCTTAGCCGGTGTTCCTTGTGTCACAATGACCATACATGTAGACACACCTGCGGTTTGCCGTGACGCACGACTTTTTCGTGCCAAGGTTTGCATACAGATGCAAACTTTTCTTTTGTCTACAGAGGTGTTCAAGTTGCTTAGCAACCTGTGACAAACAATAGAGTCGATGTGTAATGCATAGTTGTAGCCTGACACGAAATGAATATTACTGTGCAGCTGACCATGCACAATTGGGGCTTGTTAAATTTGTCACAAGTTGGACCCATAATCATTAAACGGTCGTATTTTATCTATAAATATAATTTAATATGTGCATATACGAGGGTCATCCAATAAATAGTGAAAACGAATATAAGTTGATATATTGTGCATATACCTGAATGAAATTTGGCCTACCGCTATATTGACACTTCGTCAATGATGTCGCATTATATTACGTCACTACGTTGTATGACATCATAGTCATGTGACGTTATAATCACATACGTCAAGGGTCATGAACACGGTGATGATAATACTGAGCCATTTTCACTATATATATTGGATTACCCTCGTATGTGTGCATCTGTAAATATCAGTTTGCAAACGTTTCAGTATCCGCACGTGATGTACGCAAATTGTGTTAAATGAAAAATGAAATGTATGGTGTTACAATGTCACTTCGAAAAATAAACACGTAATTGTGTAACTATTTCACCCGTTTTTCTTATAATTTATATAACTACCTGTTGCCTACTTTATTATTTCAGTACCAGCATCTCCCGTCACAGAAAATAAAAAGTTTAATTTTAAATTTCAAAAGGAACAGTTTACTGCCAATAATTGACGTAATTACGTTAATTACAAATACAGGACACGGGAAGGAAAATGTTCGTGGAATAAACTGTGCTAAATACTATGGGTTAATTGACGGGAACATGTCAGCTAGCGTAAATGTCTTTTACAACTAGTTACACGTTTATTCGGCCGTGTAAATAAAAGATTTTGCTTCTGCAATCTGAGGAAATATTCGTTGCAGAACCGTACGTAGCGCTCATAAACATATTTTTTATCACCGTGTGTATACCCATTGTCAAGGTAGATAACTAGCTGATGTCTCAAAATTCGGCATTCGTCGTATGTTCAGGTAATGTGTTGATACATAAAGCATGTTTAAATGAATGTCGTTGATCGATCATTGACTTATATTAATAATAATGCAATAAGTATAATCGGTGTTTAGCTGCACCTGCTAAACGATATGTTAATAGGTGTTAATCACTCTTTGTCCAATTCCGCGCGGCCCGATCGGCGCAGGTGAGCGTTTAGATAATTTACCAAAAACACGTATATTTGTGGTAGATTATTGCATTCAAATGATTAAAATGATTAACATGATCATAACACATACTAATTCAGTCAATTCAATGACAATGTATGGTATAAATATCCGCTAACGGACGTACAAGCAACTTCGAACAGCCTGTGTAGCCTTTTCCAGCATTTGGGGTGTGTAGGGTGACCGAAACAACACAGCGATACAAATAATCAATAATGGAACTCCGGATGTCACTTGAAACAGTGCGAATGAATAAAGCATCAATCCAAATGCACATGCAATTTAGACTACAACCAAGAAGATTTCAAATGTCACAAACACGAATGACGAATACAATAACATGAAAGTAAGTTGTAATGACACCAGTCAGCAAGCATCAAGCCACATAGAATTGTAATAAGACGGATAGAACTTAGAATGTCATCAACAAGCAAGCATCAAGCCTAATAGAATTATGGCGGATATTAACTTCCATAATCGCATAGCACACAACAATGGCTCAGAATTATCAATTGTCTGATTTACAGTGAAACCTCTCTAAACCGGACACCATGTGGATCTCACAGGGTGTCCGGTTTAGAGAGGTTTCACTCTAGAACAACTTCCATCAATAACAAAACAGTCACCCTCCCCAAAAAAACATTTATTTCATGAAATTCCATCAAATGTTGATTTTATTGCGATTTTTTAAAGACAAAATTTGAATTTGTGGACAGATTTTCAAAATCTAGCTTGTTTTCTTAGTTACATCACTTCCAAGCTATCTAATCATAGGCCGTCAGCCAAAAATGGAACCCCACAACCCCTATGGGATTTTTGCAGACATTTTTTTCTGAAACTACATTCAATTACGAGTTCTATGCCGTATGTCTGCACTCTGTAACCCGCTGGATGAATGTTTGGCACCATTTTGAAGTATACCACCCTCGGACTTTTCGCAATGGTAAAACAATCACATTTTTCATGGAAAATCGACTGTATTTTTATCATTAGAAACAATTGATATGGCAGTTTTGTATGTTTTCTGATGTGTTCATAACTATACAATGGAATAATGTTCAATTAAATAATATCTGCTAATTCAGATGAAGTTTTGTTACCCCACCCACTGAATTTCAATGGCAAAACACCTACCTTAATAACTCAATAAAAGTATGGTAATTTTGTATTTTCTTCATTTCACTGGTACCTAGTATTGTTCATAAATTGTTAAATGCATATGCAACTACTTAGGCACTACTGATAGCTATCCGTGCACACTTCAGATACAGTATGTCCGAGTGTTCGTCCGTTTGTTCGTCCGTCTGTCCGCTTCGCATTTTCTTAGTGATGGTAACAACTACGCTATATGTCTCATTATGCAAATCTCTCTCGGTGTCTATTAATTGTATCAATGGTAATTGTACTTACTAGTGTTTTCAATATATAGTGAATGCCCATATTCTGATTACATAATGTCTACAGCAGATGATGCAATGTTAAAACAGTTAACTATATATTCCCCACCCACTGAATTTACAATGACCATTTTACATGTAATAATTTTATTACTTTATATGCTGCCATATACTTATGAAAGATTCATATGAACGTGTAGCTACTAACACATGTATATGTGGCTGTTACTGGAAACATGGGGCTTAAGGGTTTTGTGACCAGTGTAGATCCCGATCAGCCTGTGTATGCGCAAAGTTTATACAGGATACAGGAGTGTGCTATTTCATCAGGAGCCACACAGGTCGCAAATCCCGAGAGCCCCATTTCTCCCGTCACAGCCACATATTAGTTATCCACACACATTTCAGATACAGAATTAATGTCTGTTCGTCTCTCTATATGGCCATTTCCTATTTCTGGAACCAAGACAATTACCATGTTTACTATGTTGTGTATTACGACATGAACGTCTCTGATACATATAAGTATTACTCTAAGCTGTTGACAGGCCTTTAAACACCATTAAGTAAAATAAGTAAATAAATATAATTATTACTGTCAATAGTATAGGTCGTAGGTACTAATTTTCAAATTGGATATAGAAAATATTATACCATGCTGAATGGATGATTTGTAGCACATATTACTCCATGTATGACACAGTAAATACTAAAATACAAAATATTAAGATAGCTGTAAATAATACGAGCAAGCTAAGCTGGAGTAAAACAAGACAAACATATTGTTATACACTTTCAAGATGACAGCCAGCAAGTAAATGAGTTTGTGTGACATAAAGATAAAATTAGGTAGTAGAACCGATGAAACTGAGATATATCCCGGTTCCACATAATGTACACACTATTTATCATGCATTCCAATAATATTCCCTCAACCCAAGACATCAACAGGAACAGGATTCAAATGTGTAGTTGGCACATGTACTTATAAAATCATGTATATAGTAAAACTGTATAACTTGTATAACTACTGAAATACACTATGTGTCATACGAGATCGTGTGTGTTCCAATGTGTATGACCGTCATCCATTACCAGTGTAAGTGCACACCAGTCACGAGTGCATGCATCACGGTCAATACCTAATATATGCAGGTATATTGCTCCATCAGTCTCATTTGAGAGGCATCCACTACGATATTGTATTTTGTAAGTGAGGCGTTGTAAGTAAATATTTAACCAGGATGTCATAATAGGAACAGTTGATAACTTAATTTTCATATAAACAAAGACATTGAAGGTGCATGATCTTTCTAAAAGCATGAATATGCTCTTCAAATATATCCAGACATACGCATACATAACTATTTTGTTCAACATTCGGTGTTCTTAATTATAGCACACGTGTTATTCTACACCTGTTGTGTCAAATTACCAATATTTACTATATATAAAAACCAATATTAGTATGTATGTAGCCTTAAAAAGCCATTCCGGGGTATTCAAACATCAATCTAGTCCAGTTTAAGAAGTATGCACATCTAACCACGTGTAGCCACACACACTCATAGGACCATCAATATACATTTAAACTCCCATGAATGATAACGTAATCTCCATAACATAGTATGCACTGTATCAAAATGTTCATCTAGACAATATCACATAGCCTCTATCGAGACACATTAAATTTTGGATTTTACTGTGCAATTGAACTATTGTCCACATGACATTCTAACTATTTACACAGGCGATAAGCATCAGAGGACCGTTTCCCTAAACTTCTTACGACTAAAATGCAAAATTAAATTAAGTGCAAAATTAAATTAGTCTGTGAATTTCACATAAACAATGTTTTCTTGTAAACAATGATTGAATTTACATTCATTGAGCATAGGCTGCATATGCAGCCTATGCTCAATAAATGTAAATTCAATCATTGCATATGCAGCCTATGCTCAATAAATGTAAATACATCAATTGAAATTTCCAGACGATCCTAATTGTGCACTTACGAAGATTTTAGTCGTACGAAGTTTAGTGAAACGGGCCCCTGGTTGGTGGAAGGCGTTTTCTGCAGCATAGGATAACATAACTGGCACCTGGGGGCCATTTCACTAAACTTCGTACTACTAAAATGTTCGTAAGTGCAAATTCAGGATCGTCTGGAAGTTTAAATTCATGGATTCAGAATTATTGAACATAGGCTGCAGCCTAAGCTCAATAAATGTAAATCCCATAATTGTTTACACCGATGACCGATTAATGTGAAATTTACATAATAATTTTGTACTTACGGACATTGTAGTCGTACGCAGTTTAGTGAAACGGGCCGTAGGCTATACAATGTTTGGAAATGTTGGTTTTATGGTCTGTATGGTCAAATGGGTTAAAGGCGTGTCATCGGTGTATTACGGTGTTATTACGCCCCCCAGCTCAGCATATTCTGGTTGATTGAAATTCAGAGCATTCCGAATGAGCTCTGATTTTCTGTCAACCAGAACTCAGATTTTTGTTGCAATTCATGACGTTGTTTATAGAAGGTATGGCCGATTTACTAATTAAATATCAGCAAATTACGGCGACATACGGCAGGGATGGTATAAATAAAAACATGGTTTGACAGCACTTCAGAATCATTTCCAATGGAAATGATTCTAAAGTGCTGTCAAACCATGTTGTATATATTAGAAGGAAGCGACGCCCATGATGGTCCACTCGTTTTCTGATAACATCAAGTCACATGGCGTGTCCGGGAACTCTATCCGCGACGTCCATTGGTCTTTCTTTGCAATATAAATGTCTTTTGTTTCTGTATTTATTAAATAACTCGTGGACTATTAACTGATGCGGATTGTTCGCCATAATATTTCGTCATTTACTCTCTGATTTTCCTGCCAGGTGCTACGTTTCTGAAGCAGCTCGAGTAACCGTATGGTATTTAAATACATGTACGACATATATTGGGATATGAACGATTCAATTAATATTACACAATGATTGTGCGTTAGTGTTTAAACATATGTTGTTCATCTAGTAATGCTTTCCCGACCAGGGAGAGGAGTGGGTTATGTCGGTAGGTGTTCCCGAGGAATTAGACCGCAAAAGTCTATAAAGTCACGTGTCGTTATTCGACCAATGAAACGCCAGGCACAGTAGTTTTCGAATACAGAATTACCTTGCTACATTATAGCAGTGGCGATGCCTGGTACAGCATTGTGTTACCCGCGTATTCGACCAATGCATAGCGAGTTACCTGATGAACTACAATAATTTTCTCTCATCGCAGCATATTTTACAATGACGGTGTAGCAATATATTATATCGCTACACCGTCCTTGTACAATATATTGCGATGCGACAATTCTACTTGCGGAAGATATAAACGAAGACACAACCTTGAACAATTAAATCAGTGACAGTGACCAGTTCGCGGATCCAGGATTTCGGGCTGGGGGGGGGGGGGGGGTGTGCGTAAACTATTTTGCAATACTTGACTATATTACGAACGAGCTATGCTCATTCGATAATATAGTCGAGTATTGCAAAATAGTCGACCGAGCAAAGCTCGGGATAGCGCTAGGGGGGTCCGGAAATGTTTTGAAATCTACAGCGAATTTCCTGCGTTCTGGCGCATTTTGGAGCAAAAATATTGACACTGTCACAATATGTTTAGACATGATTTTTTTATTGAAAACGTTTAAATTGTCCGCCCCCCCCCCCTGAATCCGCCCATGGTGATTATAGAAACTTGAGCTGTGTTGGTGACGATCAGATGAAACATAATTGAATAACCACACGAGTCATATACCGTAGATGCGATGGATGTGGTGGTAGGATTATTCGTGTTTTCATTTTTGCGTCGCGTTGAGACATATTAAAGGTACATGCCCACCCATTAGGCACAAAATAAAATGTTTCTTTATAGGATTTATATAAGTGTATAATTGTGTCACTATTCCACCAGTTCTAAAAATTGCGAGTGCCCGCTATACAGATATAATCATTTAGTAATGTGTATTTTACTGACAGTGACGCGCGGTGGTATCAGGCTATTTTCATATGCAAATGAGGCATGATATTTTTTAATTATTTATACTAATTAAATGCGTCACCTGAAAAAAATATATTTTCGACAGATTATAAAGTATGATCATTGCACATCAAAAAATAAATACAGAGACTAAATAGTAATGTCCGTTAACATTTTAATGATAAACGGTTATCACCCCTGATGTCAGTTTGGAAATTTCCGTCAGATATAAAATGTATAATAATGCCAATCAATAAATGGGGTAGTGGTGCATGAATGTTTATTTTGCCAGAAAATGTCTGAGATGATGTCTCTGATATAGAGAACATTTTGTGTCTACTGCGTGGGCATGTACCTTTAAGCACCTTAAATTTCGTGCAATCGTTTCTATGCCACGGAAACTAAATGTGAAAACATTAACGTCCGTTGCTTCCTTTCTAAATGCGTAGATACGACAATACAGAAGCTTAATTAAGAAACGAAATGAAAGGATTTAAATTAAGATTCGTATTCATCGTCTCTACGCGGCGTAGAACCGGATTAATCAAAATTAAGGCTTTTAATTTTCATCTCTTGGCGGCTTATGAACGAGGAAAATCTGTTTAATGGCTCCGCTAGCGCATCACCATTAAACAGATTTTCTGACCTATCATTTTCTGATATAAGCCGCAAATTTGAAAATTACAATACAGTTAACCCTATAGTGAAACAATGGCGATTGTTACAACACACTCGGTGGAATCCCACCGACTCGCCGAGGAAATGAACAGCGAAATGACATATGCCGTCCTACCTGTTACCGTGTTCGTGGGAATCGAGACGTTTTTCGCCTTCTTTGGGAACCTATTGATCCTATACGTGTTCCTGTGTAGATACCATCGGTGTAATTTCAAGTATTTCGTGCTTTGTTTGTCTGTGATCGACCTCACAGGTAGTCTGACCACCATGCCGGGAGAGATTGTGACACAAACACATTGGTATGTATATCCATCCCGGATGCTTTGCAAAGTGAAATCGTTCTGCAACATACTCACTGTTACTGCGTCAGCGATGTGCTTGTTAGTGATATCAGTGGACAGGTATTTGAAGGTGTGTCGCCCGTTCGGATGGCAAATCAGCACTAGGATAGCAATGATACTATGTCCGGTGATTCTAATACTTTCGGTGTTTATTGCTGTTCCATGCGCCATCTTGTGGGGTACCCACGACGAAAAACTTGTGTATAAAGACACAAACATCACCGTCACTGTATGCGAGATTGACCGCGATTTCTTGCATACCAACGGTCCGTTGATATACACAGTGATAGTTTCTGTAGTGGTCTTAATAGCGATGATCACAATGTCGGTATTGTACGGGTTCATCGTGAAGAAAATGTTTACAAAGATAATCCCAAAAATGAAAGCTCAGTCGTTTGAAATACCTAAGGTCATTTCCAGTGACAATGAGTTAATGGATATAAATGTACCAACTCGTCCACAAGCAACACCAGAGGATGCGTATGTTTGTTCCAGTGGGGACGGCGATGTATCTGGTAGTAATACAACCGATGAGACAACCGCTACATCGGGGCCGAAGCTGGCGTGCAAACGGACGACAAAGCA
>CM055272.1:34882532-34937332 GCA_029237695.1 Conchocele bisecta
CGATGACATATTCTGTATATTTATATTACTTATTTGACACTATACACAGTTTTTATGATGTAATATGTTTGTTTATATTGCGCTTTAGACAATATATACTAAATACATTCCCCATCCAAACTCCAAATTTTAATATGTCTAATTAGACAAATCATTAGACACTATACACACAAATAAAATTTACTATACCATTCAATTCTCTGCCATATACACATGACACACTTCCATCGGTTAATAAACTAAATTCTGTAATCGTGGAATTAGATTTACATTCTACATTCACAAAATTAGATAATGTATTATTCAACCTGTTCTAACTTACAAGCTAAGTTAAGCATATCTACACTAGTAATTAACCAACTAGTGGGCAAGTAGTCCTCCAACATGGAGGAATATTTATGCTATGCCCCTTCGTTGTCTTGTATTTGAAAATCTCTAATGTTTCAGCCATCTACCAGATTTATATACATATTGGACAATATCACCATATGATAAACATCCGTTTTGTTATCCTATGATTAAAAATAATAAAAATAATAATATAAAATAAAAATAATGAAAAGTATACGCATCATGTATGACACTATAAGTTAGGCAAACAGAAAGGTTAATGCATAGTCTACTATTGCAATATTTCTTTAACATTTAAAAAATATACACATGGTTCAAATAACCATGAAGACGAAGATGAACATACCCTATGAATGGTCCCCAGGTTAGTATATGTGCGTGCTATAAGGTACATATATCTTTATCATGTTTATAGACAGCCACCTTATTGTAGTTTAGTTTATCATGCAACTACCATACGTTCATCGACCTGCATACATTTTAGTTTATCTTTCATTTTTTGCATAAGCACAAGTACAGTAGGTAGAAATCATGAATAACACCGCGTATTGAGTATCGGATAAAAGTCCGGATTATGGGGTAAAACTCCGGAATACGTGGTAAAATTAGGGAATATGGGGTAATGGGTAAAACTCGACAATATGGGATAAAACTCGGGAATACGGGGTAAAACTCGACAATATGGGGTAAAACTCGGGAATACGGGGTAAAACTCGACAATATTGGGTAAAACTCAGGAATACGGGATAAAACTCGACAATATGGGTTAAAACTCGTGAATACGGGTTATGTGGGATAAGAAGCAATAGAGATATTGACCTTTTTGCACATACAAGTCATTCCATTTTCTCACATTATTTGTAAATGACGCCATTGTGTGAATTGCGAAGTTCTTTCACTGATGCGCAATCTGATCAGTGACTGGACTGGTCGCAATTGTTCTAGAGCCAAGTTCAAGGCTATCGCTCGTTTGAACAATAATTCAATCGAGAATTATAGGAAGAAACATTGCTCGTTTAATCAGATGGTTATTTCGTGAAAACATAATATGACCATTTTGATCTCTGTCGTTTGTTGGTAAGGATACTGTTAAATGAAAAAAGGCGGGGTTCTTGTAAAATATGTTTATGTTTGGCCTTAATTTTTAGCCATGTAATAATATTATTGTTTATGTACTATAGAGACGCTAAATGGGTGCAAACTATACAGTGTGGTTTAGATTATTTACTCACTATTCACTATTGACCTAACCATAATGCTATGCAACTCCTAATTTCTACTGCTGACATAACCCTTGTACTATTCATCCCCTAAGGCTTATCACTACCTGTGGTATTAGACACATCCCCTAGAATTATTACTATTCAACAATGTCTGACATGATCCCCTAATTTTGACTGCTGACCTAAGCCTAATGCTTTTCATCCCCTAAGGCTTATCCCTAATATTGACTGCTAACATAACCATAGTGCTATTCATCCTCTAAGGCTTATCCCTACCTGTGTTACTAGACACATCCTTATGATTATTATTTGTAGTACTGAACAATTTTTGACAATATCCCCTAATTTTGACTACTGACCTAACCCTAGTGCTATTCATCCCCTAAGGCGTATCCCTACCTGTGTTACTAGACACATCCCTTAGGATTATTATTACTCAACATTTGTTGACAATATTCTAACTATACAGTATCATTTTGGTTAGTGACTTGATAATCGACTGCTGACCTGACCCTAAAGCTATTCTTCCCATAATATTGACTATTCCTAACCATAATACTATTCATCCCCTATAATACTATTATCACCATATCACACTGTGATCACACATGTTTTTATCCTATTAATCTTTCCATGGATAACATATAGTTTTTCACCTGTTTGGTTTATTTACAATGTAACTGTTTTTATTTTTTAACTTCTGGTGATTTGTAACTGATTCAGTGTGATCATGGTACATTGAATTTATTCACTACACCTGCATAATAATTTAAATATTTCTTACGGTGGCGTGGAGGGTTCGTGCACGTATAAAACGTTTAACACGCCATTTAAGGACAAAACCGTGACCTATATGTTATAGTTATCAACATACTATTGCCATATATTGTAATAGTGTATGATATGTCAATTTTGGCGATGATATGTGAGAAATGTTACTCCTTTACACAGGAATTTCTGACCTTTACCATGAACACAGAAGCAACAGAAGTGAAGTTTATATTATTTTGACATTATATTATTGTAACATACCATATATTATTATCGATGAATGTAGATAAGTAACGTGATTGTGCTAACATTCAAACCCCATTCCTACCCTATACATTATGCTTATTTCCACTACCACATACCGTAAATGTTGACAATACAACATGCAACTTCTGCTAACCATGTACCCTCTCAAGTATAACCTCGACTCTCATCTTTAACCACTATATAGTTATTCACATGCCAATTTACCACCATATTTGCTCACATGCCACTTTAAAACCATAAGATATTAGCTAATTGTATCTATACTAAACCCTATTGAACCTATTTGGAACGGTTGCGTTGCATGTTCACCTTTATGGTTGTTTATTTGTTTTGCGACTAGAAATATAATATAAATTATTGTAATCAATACCTCATGTGGCGGTTATGATTGACATTGATATATAAATTGTTATGACTGACACATGTTACACATGAGCAATTTAAAAAATTTACCAAACAACAATCAATCAGTCTTACTGTATACCTTTACTTGGAGATTTTTGTTACATCTCTAATTACATTGTAGGGTGTTTATTTGGTTGATAACTGGTTGACGTGCTTGAAGATCTCAAAGATGAAACTTAGATGATATAATGTAACTATCCCTAGCCTCAGAGCTCCATCATTGAGTTGAACCCTTTCTTCCACTGAGAACTCCATCACCGAGTTAGCCCCGTCTTCCACTGGCAACTCCATCACTGAGTTAGCCCCCTCCTTACACTGAGAACTCCATCATTGAGTTGGCCCCCTTCTTCTACTGAGAACTCCATCATTGAGTTGGCTCCATCACTGAGTTAGCTCCTTCTTCCACTGAGAACACCATCATTGAGTTGGCCCTTTTTCCACTGAGAACTTCATCATTGAGTTGGCCCCCTTCTTCCACTGATACCTCCATCATTGAATTAGCTCGGTCTTTCACTGTGAACTACATCACTGAGTTAACCCTTTCTTCCACTAAGAACTCCCAACATTGAGTTGGCCCCCTTCTTCCACTGAGGCCTCCATCATTAAGTTGGCCCCGTCTTACACTGAGAACTCCATCACTGTGGTCGCCCTTTCTTACACTGAGAACTCCACAATTGAGTCGGCCCCCTTCTTCCACTGAGACCTCCATCATTGAGTTGGCCCATTTCTTCCACTGACAAATAAATCACTGAATTAGCCCCCTTGTTCCTCTGAGAACTCCATCATTGCGTTGGCCCCTTCTTCCACTGAGAATGATGGAGTGTTTTTGTTACACGGTAATATATTTTGGTTACGGCATAAGCACCGCAAAATAAAACAAGTTGAAGCTGTGACATGATGTTGCTGAAAGTAAGTGTTCATAAACCAGTGTCGACCAACGTAACAACCATGTTTTGGTTACACGGATATAAAAAATTGTTTACTACATAAGCATGAAAATATTTGGAAGATATAATATATATTTGCTGACAGTAAGGTTTCATAAACCAGTTGCGACCAATAGATCATCCATGAATCGTACATATTTTTTATATTTTATATAAACACCACATAAGTATAACGTAATAGTTTAAAAGGTAATATATTTTTTTACTGACCATAGTGGTTTATAGACCGTTCACAACCTATAATTCATTCCTTTTATTTCATAACTGGAGTAGCACCTGCACAACAGATGTGATAATGTTCCAAGATGGGGTTTGTTATGTGTGTTGTATATAAGTGTATATACATGTATATATACATATATATATGTATGTATGTGCATGAGTCTGTTGGTATGCATGTATAGTTGTATGTTTATGGTGGTGAGTGAGTATGTATAGTATTGTTCATTGTACTCATGTACAATGCATAATACCAGATGGTGTTAGAATGTAATAATCATAGTTAGAATGTTACATACAAATATGATATTAGCAGCGAGATGTTTTGATTTTTTTTTGCTTGTTTTGTATGTGGTTACTATGGTTACCATATACAATTCATTCGCAAAGCATAGCATTTACACTGGCTGATAGTACATACATTTTTATTTTACCATATAGCCATGCACTATTGATTTGTTGATATTATATTTATGGCGATACACGCGTACCACATAGTACATTTACCAACCTGTTATGGTACTCTAAATTAACCTGTTATGAAGCAACATGATATATAGTTGATAATACATCTTTATGTGTATTGGTTGTATGGTAAATATAAAATTTAGTCTCATTGCATATATGTAGACAGTTTTATGTTATCAATTATAATATCAAATTTCCTTAATAAATTTGTTGGTATACAATTATTACACACCTATTTGTTGTGTTATAACCCTTTCTGTGGTCGTGTGGACGGGCTGCATTTTTCTATTAATCTATTTATTATGATTTCACCATTATTGTTAGACCAGGGGACGACTTTATAGGGCTTGTTAATAGCAGATACACTCATTGACTTGCTTTAGGTAGCGCATATGTACTATCGCCGTATATCGGCTTAACCCTTTCGCTGCCAACTGTCGACGTTACGTAAACATGACGTCGCCTTTTACGTATTGTTTACTAACGCCAGCGTTTCATGACGTCGTTCAAAACGTAACGATGCTAATTGAAGCGCAATTGATTTACAATCGGTAATAAAGTGGGTATTAGTAAAATTCTTAGGTCTCTCACCACGAGCTGAAAGTAAACAAAGAACGCTTTAAACGCACATTAGAAAGACTACTCCGTCATAACGCTTATGTAAAGCGTTATGACGGAGTAGTCTTTCCAATGTGCGTTTAAAGCGTTCTTTGTTTACTTTCTACTTCGTGATGAGAGACCTAAGAATTTTACTAATACACACTTTATTATGTGAGTTTGTGATACTATGTTTATCTCATATTGTAGAATTTTCTCTCAATAACAATATCGCGAAGTATGAACGTCACCACCCTGCAGGTCTTTTCTATATTTTAGTGCGCTAAGGTACATGTACACAAGTACATGATATCATGGCCATGACCTAATTGTTGTTTATTTCACAAAATGGGCAATCACAGTGTAATAACACAACTTGTAATAACAATCATAATACAGTAGTGTAACAAATATGCAAATTTGCTCATATGCAGATATAGAGAATAGTAGGTTAGTGCCGTGAATGGGAAAACATATCTGGCAAGGCTTAGGAAACGGGATGGGCGATGATCCGAGCCCATCCCGTTTCCGTGCCGCGCTAGATATTTTTCCCATTCTCGGCATTAACCTACTATTCTATTTATCCCGTCAACATTGTCAAACAACATTTAATTCAACTTAATTTAGGCCTCAAACGCGAGATAAGATAGAACCGAATTGCATCAACCACTCCTTTGCGCTCACAACATAGTTCGATACATTATGGTTGTAATATTCCCTTAATGAACAGCCATGACAGTAAAGTGTTCAATACTTGTTTTAGCCTTTAGGTACTTTACTCATCGACATGTTTACAGAATAATATTATCATAGTACAACGATTTTGTTCCTATTCATTTCAACGTTCAGGCTTGATGGAAAAAAAAAACAACAAGACGGCGGCTTTGCAAATAAATCCTATTTAGAATGGTGACCACCTGAATCAATGCGTCCATATTTAACCATTACACTATGGGTACTTCAGGCGGGTTTAACAGATGAATGTTCTGTTGATACATTATATTTTGTCACCGACGATGTGAAATTACAGCTTCTTTTCAATGAAATATACTGTCAAAATACACCACTTCCAGACCCATCCGTTTTCATTCGGAGCAGGTTCCGCAACGATTGCGAGCTGCCCATAATAATAATGTACACTCACACGACAAACAACTATTTTATTTGTTTATTTCCTTATTATTATAACTTTGTATTATTATTATTATTCATTATTATTATTCATTATTATTATTAATAGTCTATACATATTATTAATTATTATTAATCATTATTTATTTATTATTATTATTGATCATTATTATTTGTGTACCCAATTGATAGTTTTACTATGGTTATTCAAACGAAATAATCGATAACTACGAACTACAATGCCAAACAAGTAATAGTTACTGCCCTAATCGAGGTGTTCATGTGTTTGAAGAACCTACATGTGTCCCTGGAACACCGAGCCGCGAAGCACATGTTGATTGTTTAAACACATGAACACCTCGATTAGGGCAGTAACTGACTTACACATCGACTTACCGACTACCATTGGCTAGTATTCAGTGGCAATTTTGAATTTCCATTTGATATTAAAGGAACTGTCTCTTCAGTTATGACAGCCTATCAATAACATCCATTTACGCATGCTGCCAGTGGGAGTATGCGTGTCCCATTGACACATTTCTGATCATTATTTGTGTTTGTTGTTTAACGTATGGGTATACGAAGCAGCACTCAGTATGCTGTATAATATGCATTGGAACATGCTTGCATAAATCATACCAATTCACAGAGAATACAAGGCTAGTGTAGTTTGATATCCGTTTCCGAGCCGAGCCACATTATCTTGATATCGAAAGACACTAGACTAGTATTTGATTTATCAGGTAACGTTTTATGCTAGCCAATGCTCAAATTTAAAACACTTTTCGTTGAAAAGAACGCGGACTTGTTGACGTTATGTGATTAGTCTGACGTCGTTCGGTAACGTCATGGGACGTCGTTCGTCCAATAAAACGCCACTTCAATTCGTTGTAACCCGGATATTCGTATCGGGTCGATTACTTATACGATAGTATGTTATCAGTCAGTACGTATTGGGTCAATACAAAGCTCGTTTCCCGATAACAAATAAGTAAACATTACAGTGGAATCTCTCTAAAACGATTACCCTGGGAGGTCCGCAGAGTGTCCAGCTGAGATAGGTACAAGGTACAACTATAACAAGAAATGGCAGCGTTAAACAAAGCTTATCCCCTCGCTGTCTGGCTTGCTTATGATAAAAAGTCATCGGTGACCTTGACACTGGCAGCCTTGATAATAAAATTATTGCCTTACAAATTTGCCTTATTTTAAACAAGGTGAACACAAGTCCTCGGTGACCTTGACCTTTGGCGGTCGGATGTGGGTAGCATGCACAACAAATCACCATCACATTGTGGCCAAATATTATCAAAAACGGTGCAGCGGTTCATGAGATTTTGACAAATGAACAGTGTTGCTAACGTGTAAGCATGTACGTACGTACGCACGTACATGGACTAACGCTATATCCCTTCTTGCCTATCGGCTAGGGGATAATTAAACAGTCAATGCAGATTTGTTCTCATTTTCAACCATGAACAAACTACACTCAATGCCATATCAATGAAACGCAATGGGGTCCCGAGGGTGTCCGGTTTAGACGTGTATACATAGCCCACCACGTTTATGGGTAGCATGCATAACAAAGCACGATCACATTGTGGCCAAATATTATCAAAATCGGTGAAGTGGTTCATGAGTTTTTGAAAAAATGTTACTATGCATGCACGTACGTACCTCTACGCAGTACATGGACTAACGCTATATCCCCTCTTGCATATTAACGAACTACAATCAATACCATATAAATGAAACGCAATGGGGTCCCCAGGGTGTCCGCTGTAGGCGTGTATACATAGCCCGTTTACGTTCAGCAGCAGTTCTCTGTCAAAACATCGACGAAATGATAAGCACCCGGCCATGTAGAATATATTTGTAAGGGCCTCTCATCGCCTGGTGCAGTGCGTACAACTGTACACGCACGTGCAGCATATGCATGCATATATCTATTATTGGGTGGTCAGTTATACAAGTTATTTACGAGCGATGTTCAATAATTAATTTCCCAACACATACATGATCCGAATAAAATGAAATGACATTAATTTAATGAATGAAAACTATAATTAAAGCAACAATCAAATTTAAAGACACGTGGTCGTAGGTATGTGCATAAAGTGATGAAACCTGTTTAATTTAGGAAACAATAATTTAATAGTAGATTTACATGGACTGTCTTAACCAAATCGTGCCTATAAGTCGTCTTGAAAAGAATCAGTATTTGGTAAAATAGGTTTATTATACCAAATCAAAAATATCGTTGCGAACGCTAGTTTTGTTGACAGTCGATGGTAATATTTTAATTAGTTAAATTAATTCCACACGTGTCTATAAATAGCAACATATCATATGTGTGGAACAGTATTTTTTATTTCAAACTAAAAAAGTGTTATGTTTCACAAAATGTGCTTCCTGGTACTGAAATAGCGAACGGAAATGCGGAAACGGAACTTACCTCCCCTCTGCATCAAAGTCATTGGTAGTACATTGTATATGGTATAAGAAAACACACATTCCTTGGCCTTCGATTGAATAAAATGGTGCGGGTCGTGTGGTATATGGCATTTGGAGTCAATAAAGAGAAAATAAAAGGAAAGGAACATTGAATATCTTCGAAATCATCTGAAACATCATGTGGTACACTGTTTCTTTACAATACGTTAGGACGGACTTTTTTTCATATATCATCATTATCATCAGTTGGGTCTCTGTAGAGTTCACATCATTAACAATGTAATCCTTCATGTGTTTAGCCACTGTATTTTCACATGCAGTTTCAGTAATAAACCATAAAGTGATTGAACTTAAGTGATTGATACAGTTGTCATTCAAAAATGAAACGTGCCCTTTTGTACGATAATAAAACTATTCTCAGTCAAAATGCAGAATATATCATAGTTGTATGCCAGTCCACGTGTACATGTACATGCATTTTAATTTTATAATGCATAAACTTGACTTTCGTAGGTAGCGTATTAACATATTATGTCCTATTTTTATATAAACTGGGATCAAGTGAACAATATTCTCGAGCCAAAAAAAGCAATACAGCTATTTTCTTGAATCATAAATATGAACTGATCACCAGTTATCAATAAATGTAGCTTAAGTTCGACTCGACGTATGTTCGACACTGTTCTGTTACTTACTGAACGCCCCTTAATTATATCCCTATTTGTGTCGGGAATTGTCTTTCCACGTGCTAAACTATACGTAAACAGAAATATATAATGTAGAAGACGTGTGGGAGATTCACCAGGTAAGCTTTTATTTAAAGTATTTCAACAATGTTCTACATTATATTTTAGACATTTCTGCCGCCCGTCTGTATATATATTTATATATCTGTCCACGGCATTGACACGATTTGTGATTACATATGCGTCACTGGCACGGAGAAGGACCTTGCAGCATTTGTAAGGCGAATATGTGTAACTTTATCATCATTCACCATCCAAATTAGCGTTTGATGTGATACATGTAATAATTCAGCTGATCGTAAAACATCAACAATTGCTACATTGGTGACATGTTGTAAATATATTAGCTTACGATGTTAAGTGGCGTAACTAGCGTGAATATTATGTGGACACAATCATATGACCTGGCGACGAAGGGTGGGGAGTGAGGATTGTGGATTCGAGGACAAGTGCCCTCGGGGAACATAGTTCATCCCTGAATGCCAATCGGTGTAATTAAAATAATGCAACTTCATTCTCGCATATAAAAGTCATTCGTCACCCATATTTAAAATGAGCTTCCGGCATTAGCTGATTTATATGGGGGAGGGGGACCTGACACTCCATATGCCTACCCTGCAACTTCTAAGTATGTATTAACATTTCGCGGTTTGGGTTATGATACCTTTAGAAAATTTGCAAGCACGATAGCTACATACATTTGTAAAGTCACTCGTGTGGCTAAACTTGAAACTGCCAGGACATCACATGTCCAGCCCCCGATGATCGCGGATATGTTGTTTGTAAGTGTTTTTCGAGTTCCAGAGTTGGTTGAATAACCATCACTCTGTCTTTTATTTTCACATGTAGTGTACTTACAGCCATACGTTCTGCAACATTAGTTCTGCCATACACGAGCGGTGATAATAAAATACCCGGGAAAGTTCTGTAAAATTCATGTTTGTTGGGTTAACTGTCTGAAAATTCGCATACATGATGTGATAAATGCTGCATCGATTTCATATTCAGAACTCATAATACATATAGCATGGATATAGTTATCGTTACCAACGCAAAGTCATCACGCGATATGCGGCCGAACGTCAAAATGACGTTATGTAAATGTTATGCTCATTATTGTTCAATAGAAGGAAAACATGCATATTATTTTATTTCGTGCTCACACAATGAGATAATTATTATTTTTGAAAATACAGCGACAGTAGCATTATTGACTGTTGACGTCGTCGAAGTTGGTTCCCTTGCAAGCGGCTTTTCGTGTACTGGGTTTAAATATGGCATATGACAGGATTAGGCGAATATGGAGGATGGAATAACAGCTCCAATCCACGATATTTGATAATAGATGCATTCGATTAGAAATATGTACAGAAATATCGTAAACCTCGAGCACAATTGGTAACATTCAATGGTTTTTTGCTCCATGTTCAGCATCATCGGGATCCATCTAGCTCTATGTATCTTGATATTTAAATATTTTTAATCATACTATGGAGTGTGCCGCCTGTGAGTTCAACCGATCTCATAGTTCAAGCACAATGATCCATCAACCCAGACTTTTACTTTGTGTCACAACATTTGAAAACGTCACTTTTGGACATCCATTTCTGGCAAATCCCTTCGCGCATTCCCGTCCACCGTCTCTCTGACTATATCGCTCGCAAATTGCCATCCCGGTGGTGCACTTTCACCGAATACATTTCTCATCATCATCATCATCTCGTATTGATGTATGCGTTACGATACAGTATTTAATAGCACATTTTAGTTCTTCTGGCATGTTCTCATGAGACAGAGCAGACAATCGTTAAACTATGTAATTTCCTGTCATGACGTCACATTTTTCAAGACATGTCGCGTATGAAACATTAAATAATGTCGCTATCATTTCCTAAAATGTATTTGAGCCAACAGCAAACAACTCGGAAACGCAAGCCCTTCTCAATCCGCGTTCATTCTAAAATATGCATACAAAATTACGATATTTGGGTTGGGTCGCAATACAAAACATGACGTTACCATAGCTACTGCAACACTGGCCATGAACATTATTTTCATACTTTGTCTTGGGTTAATGGTAAACAATTGGCCAGGCTACGAGATATTCAAATTTGGTTGAAATGCGATGATAGATGACACAACGATGGGACTTTTCTGGATATTTTATAAACACCACTCACATAAGCCGTTGATAAAAACGTCGTATTTTCGACTTCATTGATCTAAAACGTTATATATATACGTTTTTCCGCGCGTCATAAAAATACTTATAAAATGAAAAATAATTGGGATAAATTGATAATTTTTGCGGCATATGACCTTTAAAAGATGTATAATGCAGAATATGTAAACAAGTAAAAACTGAAAAAATTGTCATTAAGCCCGGTTTTCGCATGGCGCGGCTCATAGCGAAAATCTTCTCCCTCAACTCAAAAGAGGGAGAAGTTAAACAGTTTAGGGAGAGAATTTCGCACACATCGTCCTGTAAACTGATCAACATATCAAACTCCCCTAGCACAATCCTTCCCATACCAAAGTCATGTTTCGTCTTTATTGTAACCTCCTGAAATACAAAAATCAATCCCATCTTACCATTATATAATACAAGATTATATTTAGGCGACCTTCCCCTACCTCCGCAATTTTTTTTATTATTTAACCTCACCCACAACTTTTACATCACCCCACCCCGTCTATCATATAATATTATTTGTAATTTTACTTCGACACTACCAAAACTACTCCAAGTTTACAGAACCACCCATTTCCCATCCTACCCCACCACCCTTAAATACAGTACTTTTCTGTTAACTTTTCAGACCTGCAGACGTACAGTTATTTTTCAAATACAAAACCAAATGCAAACATGTCTATCCGTACATAATATTACAATCTTCGGTTATACACATCCTTACCCCAACCTTTGAGCCACCCAATTCCCCATATAGCACCAAACGTAAATGGTTTTTTCATTCAGCAATATTACTTTACTCCTACAGACCAGAAACACAACTATCCGGTTCATAAACTATTGTTATATTGACAACCACATTACCATACCACGCACAACCCCAAATCCAACACAATTTCGATGACATATTCTGTATATTTATATTACGTATTTGACACTATACACAGTTTTTATGATGCAATCTGTGTGTTTATATGACGCTTTGGACAATATATACTAAATACATTCCCCATCCAAACTCCAAATTTTAATATGTCTAATTAGACAAATCATTAGACACTATACACAACAATAACATTTACTATACCATTCAATTCTCTGCCACATGACACACTTCCATCGGTTAATAAACTAAATTCTGTAATCGTGGAATTAGATTTACATTCTACATTCACAAAATTAGATAATGTTTATGCAACCTGTTCTAACTTACAAGCTAAGTTAAGCATATCTACACTAGTAATTAACCAACTAGTGGGCAAGTAGTCCTCCAACATGGAGGAATATTTATGCTATACCCCTTCGTTGTCTTGTATTTGAAAATCTCTAATGTTCCAGCTATCTACCAATATCACCATATGATAAACATACGTTTTGTTATCCTGCGATTAAAAATAATATATAAAAATAAAAAAAATATTAAAAAAATGAAATAATGACAATGATACGCATCATGTATGACACTATAAGTTAGGCAAACAGAAAGGTTAATGTATAGTCAACTATTGCAATATTTCTTTAACATTTAAAAAATCTGCACATGGTTCAAATAACTATGAAGATGTAGATGAACATAACCTATGAATGGTTGGTTCCCAGGTTAGTATATGTGCTATAAGGTACATATATCTTTATCATGTTTATAGACAGCCACTTTGTTGTAGTTTAGTTTATCATGCAACTACCATACGTTCATCGACCTGCATACATTTTACTTGATCTTTTATTTTTTGCATAAGCACAACGCTAAATGTTGTGGCTATATTATTAACACTACATGTTGAGGTTGTTCAATCAATATATTGTGATACTCAATATGGTGTGTTATTCATGATTTCTACCTACTGTATGCAAATAATTGAAACTTTGTATGCACACTTTATATAATGCATAAGCATAGCACTATATATTGAAACTATTGTGTTAGAGCATATGATAGCATACCTGTGTAAACGCTGTACAATGACTTAGCCCAATAAGAATAATTCCATCAATGCTTAAAGTTCTATCTACATCTTTATAAGCATCTACATTAGATACATAAGATACTCATACTAACTAAGAAGCATATTATGTTGACGGTAAAGTACATATCAATATACATGTTGACACTAGTATATACAAATAATATTTCTTTACAAATTATAAGCAACTACTTATACTGATATGGTAACATATTCATGTATTCATGAACATTTCTTGTCCATTGGACAATTCTGGTAACCACATGATTATCAAGATCATTGTACATGTACAGACTAGTTGTATATATGTTACTTATGAGAGTAATGCATATTTTCTTTATCTTCCTTGTTGATTCAAATTTATAAATTTTCTGGATATTTATCCAATTTATGATGCCATCTATGTTCTCAATACATTGTATATAATACCTTAGATATGGTTTGGACATTAAGCACATTCTATTTCATATATAATATATATGCCCTCATGTGCTACAAATATTGGTACTTACACATCGGCTCTATTATTTGTCAGAGGTTGGCAAGAAATTTGAACACCGCTGAAAAGTTTGCACCTGTATGCAAACCTGGGCATGACAAAGTCGTGCCTCAGCAAACCGGTGTGTCTATGGTCATTGTGATACAAGGAACACCGGCTAAGAAAAGCGGTCTTACGATGGCTAGCGTAGCCCAAATCAGTTTGCGCATCTGCACAGTTTGATCATTGCATATGTTGGTCGCCATTCGATCAATACAATTTCCTATATTTACCACATGTTACCAATGTAGCAATTGTTAATGTTTTCGATCAGCGGAATTATTACATATAGTACATAAAACGCTAATTTGGATGGTGAATGATGATAAAGGTACACATATTCGCCTTACAAATGCTGCAAGGTCCTTCTCCGTGCCGGTGACGCATGTAATGACAAATCGTGTCAATGCCGTGGACAGATGCATAGACAAAAATATATATACAGACGGGCGGCAGAAATGTCTAAAATATAATGTAGAACATTGTTGAAATACTTTAAATAAAAGCTTACCTGGTGAATCTCCCACACGTCGTCTACAGTATATTTCTGTTTACGTATAGTTTAGCACCACGTGGAAAGACAATTGTCACCGACAAAAATAGGGATATATTGAGGGGTGTTCAGTAAGTAACAGAACAGTGTCGAACATACGAGTGGAACTTAAGCTACACTTATTGTATCCCCCGGACTCCGTCGGGGGATACTATGGATTTGACAGCGGGCCGCGTCCGCGTCCGCGTCCGGGTCCGCGTCCGCCGCAGACACTTCTTGTCCGGAGCATAACTCGAACACCCTATGGAATATTTTCATGAAACTTCACACATGCATAGACCACGACCCGAAGGTGTGTCGCTCACAAGAATGACAACTCTTGCATAGCTAATTTTTGAGTTATCTCCATTTTTTTGTTTCTCGCACTGATTTCGTGTCCGGAGCATAACTCGACCACCCTTTGGAATATTTTCATGAAACTTCACACATGCATAGACCACGAGCCGAAGGTGTGTCGCGCACAAGAATGACAACTCTTGCACAGCTAATTTTTTAGTTATCTCCCTTTTTTGTTTCGCGCACTGATTGACCATAACTCGACCACCCTTTGGAATATTTTTATGAAACTTCACACATTCAATTAGACCACGAACCGAAGGTGTGTCGTGCACAATAATGACAACTCTTGCATAGCTAATTTTTTAGTTATCTCCCTTTTTTGTTTTCGCATACTAATTTATTGTCCGGAGCATAACTCGACCACCCTTTGGAATATTTTCATGAAACTTCACACATGCATAGACCACGACCCGGAGGTGTGTCGCGCACAAGAATGACAACTCTTACGTAGCTAATTTTTGAGTTATCTCCTTTTATTGTTTTGCGCACTCTACAAACTGGACAATAATGCACGAAGACCCGTTTTCTCGTGTGCTCTGTACACCTTACCTGTAGAGAGAACAATAGACACTGGGAAAACCATTCACCTGTGCATGTGCTAGCATGTGCTAGCATGTGCTAGCATGTGCTAGCATGTGCTAGCATGTGCTAGCATGTGCTAGCATGTGCTAGCATGTGCTAGTGCTAGCATGTGCTAGCATGTGCTAGCATGTGCTAGCATGTGCAAATATCCAGTCTTGACCACTCTTGACCACAGGTAATTTATACAGGTAAATTACTACATTGGATATTACATTTCCGTAAACTCTGTTGAAAATATTGTGGCATTATGTGGACCTGTGCAGATATATGTAGATAAATGTAGGACTATTAAAACAAAATTCTGAATTATTATTTTTAAACATTTTTTTTCCATTTTTTTTTTCATTTTTTTTTTCAAATTCTTTTTCAATTTTTGTCTAGTAGCATAAGGTCGTAAGCGCAATATACAGACTATTCACCTGTGCATATGCTAGCATGTGCAACTGACCACTGACCACTTACAGGTAATTTATACAGGTAAATGATTTATTACTTTTGCGTAAACTGTGTTGAAAATATTGTGGCAATATGTGGACCTGTGCATATATGATATGTAGATAAATATAGGACTATTAAAAAACATTCTGGGCTCCATTTCTTTTTTTACATTCTTTTTCAATTTTTTGTCGCGCCCGCTTGCGGAAAGCGCGATATAGTCGGCACTTTGGCGTACGTCGTACGTACGTACGTACGTTTGTCCGGTTAAAGTTTTTGGTTAAGTGTTTGGTTAAGTTTTTTGGTTAAAGTTTTTGGTTAAGTTCTTTGGTTAAAGTTTTTGGTTAAGTTTTTTGGTTAAAGTTTTTCGTTAAAGTTTTTCGTTATACTATGTCTCTGCAACTGCTTTGCCCATTACCTTGTAACTTCACATGGGTGTTTATCATCGTCTATATTTTCATTCTACCCCCCTCCCGTGCGGCCCCTGTGCCCAATGTCAAGGTCAAATTACATTGAAGTTTTTGCTTAAATTTTTTTGGTTAAAGTTTTTGGTTAAGTTGTTTGGTTAAGTTTTTGGTCAAAGTGTTTCGTTATACTATATCTCTGCAACTGCTTTGCCCATTACCTTGAAACTTCATATGGGTGTTTATCATCAAGGTCAAATTACTTTGAAGTTTTTCGTTATACTATATCTCTGCAACTGCTTTGTCCATTACCTTGAAACTTCATACGGGTGTTTATCATCATTTATATTTTCATTCTACCCCCCTCTCGTGCGGCCCCTGTGCCCAATGTCAAGGTCAAATTACTTTGAAGTTTTTGGTTAAATTATTTGGTTAAAGTTTTTGGTTAAGTTTTTTGGTTAAGTTTTTTGGTTAAAGTTTTTGGTTAAGTTTTATGGTTATGTTTTTTGGTTAAAGTTTTTCCTTATACTATATCTCTGCAACTACTTTGCCCATTACCTTGAAACTTCACATGGGTGTTTATCATCATCTTTCTTTTCATTCTACCCCCTCCTGTGCGGCCCCTGTGCCCAATGTCAAGGTCAAATTACTATGAAGTTTTTGGTTAAGTTTTTTGGTTAATGTTTTTGGTTAAGTTTTTTGGTTAAGTTTTTTGGTTAAAGTTTTTCGTTATACTATATCTCTGCAACTGCTTTGCCCATTACCTTGAAACTTCACATGGGTGTTTATCATCATCTATATTTAATTCTACCACCCTCCCGTGCGGCCCCTGTGCCCAATGTGAAGGTCAAATTACTTTGAAGTTTTTGGTTAAGTTTTTTGGTTAAAGTTTTTGGTTAAGTTTTTTGGTTATGTTTTTTGGTTAAGTTTTTTGGTTAATGTTTTTCGTTATACTATATCTCTGCAACTGCTTTGCCCATTACCTTGAAACTTCACATGGGTGTTTATCATCATCTTTCTTTTCATTCTACCCCCTCCTGTGCGGCCCCTGTGCCCAATGTCAAGGTCAAATTACTATGAAGTTTTTGGTTAAGTTTTTTGGTTAAAGTTTTTGGTTAAGTTTTTTGGTTAAGTTTTTTGGTTAAAGTTTTTCGTTATACTATATCTCTGCAACTGCTTTGCCCATTACCTTGAAACTTCACATGGGTGTTTATCATCATCTATATTTCATTCTACATTTCTACCACCCCCTCCCGTGCGCCCCTGTGCCCAATGTGAATGGTCAAATTACTTTGAAGTTTTTGGTTAATTTTGTTTTTTATTGGTTAAAGTTTTTGGTTAAGTTTTTTGTTTTGGTTAAGTTTTTTGGTTAATGTTTTTCGTTATACTATATCTCTGCAACTGCTTTGCCCATTACCTTGAAACTTCACATGGGTGTTTATCATCATCTATATCTTCATTCTACCCCCCTCCCGTGCGGCCCCTGTGCCCAATGTGAAGGTCAAATTACTTTGAAGTTTTTGGTTAAGTTTTTTGGTTAAAGTTTTTGGTTAAGTTTTTTGGTTAATTTTGTTTCCTTATACTATATCTCTGCAACTGCTTTGCCCATTACCTTGAAACTTCACATGGGTGTTTATCATCATCTATATTTTCATTCCTCCCGTGCGGCCCCTGTGCCCAATGTCAAGGTCAAATTACTTTGAAGTTTTTGGTTAAAGTTTTTTTCGCGCCCGCTTGCAGAAAGCGCGATATAGTCGGCACTTTGTCGTACGTACGTACGTACGTACGTACGTGTGTCCGGTTAAAGTTTTTGCTTTAGTTTTTTGGTTAAAGTTTTTCGTTATACTATATCTTTTTTTTAGTGTCCATGCCTCGCCACAATGCGCGACATGCAGGCCACGGCCATCTAGTTAACTGACCACTAACTTATTACAGGTAATTTATACAGGTACATTATTACATTTCCGTAAACTGTGTTGACAATATTGTGGCAGTATGTGGACCTGTGCAGATATATGTAGATACATATAGGACTATTAAGAAAAATTCTGGGCTCCAGTAGCGAGCATTATTTTTTTTATTTTTGTTTGTATATTACATTTCCGTAGACTGTGTTGAAAATATTGTGGCATTATGTGGTGGACCTGTGCAGATATATGTAGATAAATATAGGACTATTGAAAAAAAATGCTGGGCTCCAGTAGCAAGCATTATTATTTTTAATTTTTCCATTTTTTTTTTTTTTCAAATTCTTTTTCAATTTTTGTCTAGTAGCATAAGGTCGTAAGTGCTATATACAGACTATTATCATATAATAAAACAATTATTGACTAGTGAGCCATAGAATATAATCTGATATTCTATGGCTCACTAGTCAATAATTGTATAATATGTTCGGGCCAGTGAAAATTGCTTTCGGGCCCAGGCTCGAGGTCAAGGCGGGGCAAGGCGAGGCATTTGATTCCGCGGAATTCTTGTTTACTTATCTCCCTTTGCTGTTTCGTGCTCTGATTTTGTATCCAGAGTATAACTCGAACACCCTTTGGAATATGTGTATGCCCCACCACGATAGTGGAGGGGGCATTTAGTGTTACCATTGTCCGTCCGTCCGTCCGCACACACGAATGGGTACTTGTTGTAAGCGTACGGGGATCTTATTGGGTAGGGTTAGGATAGTGTTGGGTACTCTTGTTGAGTATTTTTATAGAGTATACTTAGTACTTACACATACTTAGTGCTTCAAAAACTTTAACGCTCAGGTAAATATCTTATAATTTCTGTTTTATTTCACGGATCAGCTTCATATTTCATAGATGCATTGCTCTAATGGTCCTCTACCGCCCTGTGCCAAATCCACGTTCGTCCTGCCCCAGCCAAGCCCAGGGTCAAGGTTACATACTTGGTACTTCAAAAACTTTAACGCTCAGGTAAAAGAAAATTTTGACTTGGAATTTGGCCTCATTTATTATCAAAGCGATATGTGGGACATCCGTGTTCTATGAACACATTTTCTAGTTTATTAAACTTCACACATGCATAGAAGACGACCCAAAGGTGTGTCGCACGTAAGAATGACAACTCTTGCGTCTTTAATTTCTTAGTTATCTCCCTTTGTTGTTTCGTGCACGGATTTCGTGTCCGGAGCATAACTCAAACACCCTTTGGAATATTTTCATGAAACTTCACACATGCATAGACCGCGACCCTAAATGTGTGTCACGCAAGAATGACAACTCTTGCATCACTAGTTTTTTAGTTATCTCCCTTTGTTTTTCCGTCACTGATTTTGTCTCCGGAGCATAACTCGAACATCCTTTTTCAAACTACTTGTGTATCTGGGGAGGGGGATACACATGCGCTTGTCGACAAGCGTCCATTTCTAGTTGATAAGTTGTGATCAGTGCATATTTATGATACAAGAAAATAGCTGTATTGCTTTTTTTGGCTCGATAATATTGTTCACTTGATCCCAGTTTATATACTCAACAAAACTAGAAACGTCCCTGTTTTATAGCCGGTGTAGCTCTGTCTATGTATGTACCACATGTTCAAAGTACATGTATTTTAAACCGTGGCGATGTTCAGAATACGATCGTGTAAAGTTTAGCCGATACACACGGTTTACATAGCGGCCAGTGACCGGAACGTTGATTTCCACTTTTTGCACGTGCACGCTATACTTGTCATCGATAAGGTGATTCAGTTCATGTCGTACCATTTATGCGATAGGGGCTATTCGGAAAATTAAAAAACTTTTTTAAAATTTTTCACTGTTTTCGATATGCCACGGCTTTCCGAAAACGAGCGAAATCAGGCAATTGGGATGCTTGCGGGTGGGATGGCCGCCAGGGCGGTCGCGCCTCGGTTTGGTTGCTGTCGGAAGACGATTGATCGTCTTGCAGCCCGGTACCAGCAGACTGGGGCTGTTCACGACCGGCAGCGACCTGGTAGGCCTCGTGTAACGACGGCTAGAGCCGATCGTTACATTACGTTGACGCACTTACGTCAACGTCGATTGGCAGCCACAGTCACTGCTAGGCGATACGGTGTCTCAGGGCAGACCATTCGCAACCGGTTACGTCGTAACGCCCAACCAATCCGGCACGCCGCCCGTACACTGGTCAGATAATGACCCAACGTCACCGTGCTGCCAGACTGTTATGGGCGCGACGTCATCTGAAACTGGAGTAAGGGCTGACTGGAACCGAGTTTTGTTCACCGATGAATCTCGGTTCATAGTTAGTCATGCTGACGGAAGATTACGGGTATACAGGCGTAAAAATGAAAGATTCACCGATTGTTGCATTGTTGAGAAGAACAGGTTTGGGGGAGGGAGCGTAATGGTCTGGGGGGTGGGATCATGGGGGAAACCGGAAGACAGATTTGGTTGTTGTTACAGGGCAACATCAATGCACAAGTTATGTTGCAGATGTGCTAAATGCACATGCCTTACCATTTATCCGTCAGCATGGTCCTGGTGTGACATTGATGCACGACAATGCCCGCCCTCACGTAGCCAGGGTCACCACTCAATACTTACAGCAAAAACAACGTCGACGTCATGCCATGGCCCGCGGTCTCCCCGGATCTCAATCCCATTGAGCACATATGGGATGAGCTGGGCCGCAAAGCACGAGCTAACCATCAGATTGACAATGTTCGCGATCTTACACGGGCGTTACAACGGGAATGGAGGAATTTGCCCAACGCACTGGTATTGCGTTACGTCACGTCGATGCGGCGTAGGATCATTGCATGCATTCATGCAAATGGTGGCCACACTCGGTAATAACGAGATTTACTGAATTTGCCACATTACTTATTGAAATTCCATCTCTAAACATTAAGTAACACATTTCTGAGTTTTTGTGATTTTTGATTTTGACCCCTACCGCCCTTGGCCGGTTATCTCTCGAATATTTAACAAGATATCCAAATGCAATTTATTGGCTTTGATACAGAAATGAATGAACTTGTTTTTCCATTTTGATTTTTAAAAGTAACCCTTTTGGTTTTTGATGAATCTTTCCTTAAACATGGAGGGACGTTTCTAGTTTTGCTCAGTATATAAAAAAGGACATAATATGTTAATACGCTACCTACGAAAGTCAAGAGTATGCATTATCAAATTAAATGCATGTACACGTGGACTGGCATACAATTATGATATATTCTGCATTTTGACTGAGAATAGTTTTATTATCGTACAAAAGGCCACGTTTCATTGTTGAATGACAACTGTATCAATCACTTAAGTTCAATCACTTAAGTTGGTTTATTACTGAAACTGCATGTGAAAAGACAGTGGCTAAAATTATGAAGGATTAAATTGTTAATGATGTGAACTCTACAGAGATCCAACTGATGATATATGAAAACAGACATGTCCTAACGTATTTTAAAGAAACAGTGTATCACATGATGTTTGAGATGATTTCGAAGATATTCAATGTTCCTTTCCTTTTATTTTCTCTTTATTGACTCCAAATGCCATATACCACACGACCCGCACCTTTTTATTCAATCGAAGGCCAAGGAATGTGTGTTTTCTTATACCATATACAATGTACTACCATTGACTTTGATGAAGAGGGGAGATAAGTTGGTAACGCATTTCCGTTCGCTAGTTCAGTACCAGGAAGCACACTTTGTGAAACATAACACTTTTTTAGTTTGAAATAACAAATACTGTTCCACACATATAATATGTTGCTATTTATAGACACGTGTGGAATTAATTTAACTAATTAAAATAGTACCATCGACTGTCAATTAAACTAGCGTGTTCGCAATGCTATTTATGATTTGGTATAATAAGCATACTGATTCATTTCAAGACGACTTATAGGCACAATTTGGTTAAGACAGTCCATGTAAATCTACCATTCAATTATTGTTTCCTAAATTAAACATGTTTCATCACTTTATGCACATAACTAAGACCACGTGTCTTTAAATTTGATTGTTGTTGTAATTATAGTTTTCATTCATTAAATTAATGTCATTTCATTTTTATTGGGATCATGTATGTGTTGGGAAATTAATTCTTGAACACCCCTCGCAAATTACTTCGATAACTGACCACCCAATAATAGATATATGCATGCATATGCTGCACGTGCATGTACAGTTGTACGCACTGCACCAGGCGATGAGAGGCCCTTCAATTACAAATATATTCTATATGGCCAGGTGTTGGTCACTTCGTCGATGTTTTGACAGATAACTGCTGAACGTAAATGTGGTGGGATATGTATGCACGTCTAAACCGGACACCCTGTGGACCCCATTGCGTTTCATTTATATCGCATTGATTGTAGTTTGTTCATGGTTGAAAATGAGAACAAATATGCATGGACTGTTTAATTATCCCCTTGCCGATAGGCAAATGGGGATATAGCGTTAGTCCATGTACGTACGGTACGTACGTACATGCGTACGTACGTTAGTAACACCTTTCATTTGTCAAAAGCTCATGAACCGCTTCACCGATTTTGATAATATTTGGCCACAATGTGATGGTGATTTAATGTGCATGCTACCCACATCCGACTGCCAAAGGTCAAGATCACCGAGGACTTATGTTCACCTTGTTTGTAATAAGGGAAATTTGTAAGGCAATAATGTTGATATCCTTATTTCGTTATCAAGGCTGCCAGTACGACCGCCCAAGGTCAAGGTCACCGATGACTTTTTTAGCATTATCAAGGCAGACAGCGAGGGCATAAGCTTTGTTTAATGCTGCCATTTCTTGTTACAGTGATACCTGTATCAGCTGGACACCCTGTGGACCTCCCAGGGTGACCGTTTTAGAGAGGTTCCACTGTACTGTTTACTTATTTGTTATCGGGAAACGAACTTTGTATTGACCCAATACGTACTGACTGATAACATACTACCGTATAAGTAATCGACCCGATACGAATATCCGGGTTACAACGAATTGAAAAGTGGCGTTCTATTGGACGAACGACGTCACATGATGTTACCGAACGACGTCAGACTAATCACATAACGTAAAAAAGTCCACGTTATTTTCAACGAAAACTGTTTTAGATTTGAACATTGGCTAGCATGCAACGTTATCTGATAAATAAAATACTAGTCTAGTGTCTTTCGATATCAAGATAATGTGGCTCGGATCGGAAACGGCCTAGCCTTGCCTGATAAACTGGATATCAAACTACACTAGCCTTGTATTCTCTGTGAATTAGTATGATTTATGCAAGCATGTTCCAATGCCTATCATACAGCATATTGAGTGCTTGCTTCGCATACCCATACGTTAGACATCAAATAACAATCCACTGGCAGCATGCGTACATGGATGTTATTGATCGGCTGTCATAACTGTAGAGACAGTTCCTTTAATGTCAAATGGAAATTCAAAATTGCCAACGGTAGTCGGTAAGTCGATGTGTAAGTCAGTTACTGCCCTAATCGAGGTGTTCATGTGTTTAAACAACCTACATGTGCCCATGTGCTTCGCGGCTCGGTGTTCCATCCATGGGCACATGTAGGTTGTTCAAACACATGAACACCTTGATTAGGGCAGTAACTATTACATATTATTATAATTACAAGGTAACTAGATATAACATTCTGCATGGCTCCCGTTATGACATAAAGACTCCAAAGAACTATAATGAATGCGCATATGTTTAAAATTATGATACTACTTAACTCCAGGTGGAATCTTGTACAGCAGCACATTTTTGTATACATGGAAATTTTAAATTAGCACATATTTTTTAACACAATTTTACAAACAAATTGAAGTCAATTGATCGCATGTAAACATATTTTGATTATATTGCCTATTATTGATCAGTTTATTACATATAAAATATATATTAACATTGACATGCACAACTGTTTTCAATAAATTACTTCTGTTTGGTTAATAACATTAATATGACTTATATTACTAATGGCTTATAATTGCTATATACTTACTGTATATATTACTTTGGCCATCTCTATTTATGTTTTATATATATGTCATGACTGTCACCTGGGGTTATGTAGATAATCATTATTATACTTACTGACTATACAACCGATATAAATTATTAGGAATGTTACAATTTCACCACCTTATGTATAGTATAATACAATGCTTAACAATGTAGATCCAGATGAGCCGGCTCACTACATGCTATCTCAGCGGGATCTATATTTCTATATATTATTATTTTTTGAAAGCAGGTTTCAGAAAACACATTTCTCATTTCTGGACTAATCTGGAAATCTTTTTATGATAATTAATATGGTTGTAAAATTAAATTTTAAATTTTACTTTTAAAAGTTTACTTTTATTATAACGTCAATAGGGGTGATATTGTAAACTTGCAATTGGAACTATTGTATGCATTCTTATGCACTATGGATAGAAGATATAATATTTGCCTTAAGTTTTAGCCATGTAATAATAGTATTGTTTATGTACGATAGAGACGCTAAATGGGTGCAAACTATAGAGTGTAGTTTCGAATATTTACTCAATATTCACTATTGACCTAACCCTAATGCTATTCATCTCCTAATTTTGACTGCTGACATAACCCTAGCACTATTCATTCCCTAAGGCTTATCCCTACCTGTGTTACTAGACACATCCCCTAGAATTATTACTATTACTCAACAATGTCTGACAAGATTCCCTAATTTTGACTGCTGACCTAAGCCTAGTGCTTTTCATCCCCTAAGACTTATCCCTAATGTTGAATAACCTAACCCTAGTGTTATTCATCCTCTAAGGCTTATCCCTACCTGTGTTAATAGACACATCTCTATGATTATTATTATTACTCAACCATTATTGACAAGATCCCCTAATTTTGACTACTGACCTATCCCTAGTGATATTCATCCCCTAAGGCTTATCCCTAATTTTGATTGCTGACCTAACCCTAGTGCTATTCATTCTCCAAGGCTTATCGCTACCTGTGTTACTAGACACATCCCCTAGGATTATTATTACTCAACATTTTTTGACAAGATTCTAGCTATTCAGTATCTTTTTGGTCGGTGACTCGATAATTGACTGCTGACCTAACCCTAAAGTTATTCTTCCCATAATATTGATTATTCCTAACCATAATACTATTCATCCCCTAAGACTAATTACTAAACAATCGTATTTAATCCGTACAAATAATAGCTTTACTTTTTATTGCATACATACAGTATCAATCACTGAAATGCTGATCTCCTTATCTGTTTCATTAACTAATATTGGCTTAATAGTTATACTAATGATTAGGATGATATGACATGGTGTTATCACCATATCACACTGTGATCACACATTTTTTATCCTATTAATCTTTCCATGGATAACATATAGTTTTGCACCTGTTTGGTTTATTTACAATGTAATTGTTTTTATTTTTTAACTTATGTTGATTTGTAACTGATTCAGTGTGATCATGATACATTTAAATGTATTCACTACACCTGCATAATAATATAAATATTTATTACGGTGGCGTGGAGGGTTCGTGCACGTGTAAAGGTTTAACACTCCATTTTTGTCTCCCAAAGACAAAACCGTACACCTATTATAGTTCTCAACATACTATTGCCATATATTGTAATAGTGTATGCTATGTACATTTTGGCGATGATATGTGAGAAATGTTACTCCTTTACACAGGAATTTCTGACCGATACCATGAACACAGAAGCAACAGAAGTGAAATATATATTATTTTGACATTATATTATTGTAACATACCATATATTATTATCGATGAATATATATAAGTAACTTGATTGTGCTAGCATTCAAACCCCATTCCTACCCTACCAGCCTGATTTACATTATGCTTATTTCCACTACTACATACCGTAAATGTTGACAATACAACATGCAACTTCTGCTAACCATGTACCCTCTCAAGTATAACCTCGACTCCCATCTTTAGCCACTATATAGTTGTTCACATGCCAATTTACCACCATATTTGCACACAAACCACTTTAAAACCATAAGATATTAGCTAATTGTATCTATACTAAACCCTATTGAACCTATTTGGAACGGTTGCGTTGCATGTTCACCTTTATGATTGTTTATTTGTTTTGCGACTAGAAATATAATATCAATTATTGTAATCAATACCTCATGTGGCGGTTATGATTGACATTGATATATAAATAATTATGACTGACACATGTTACACATGAGAAATTTACAAAATTTACCAAACAACAATCAATCAGTCTTACTGTATACCTTTACTTGGAGATTTTTGTCACATCTCTATATAAATTGTGGGGTGTTTGTTTGGTTGATAACTGGTTGACGTGCTTGAAGATCTCAAAGATGAAACATAGATGATATAATATAACTATCCCTAGACTCAGAGCTCCATCATTGAGTTGACCCCTTTCTTCCACAGAGAACTCCATCACCGAGTTAGCCCCGTCTTCCACTGGGAACTCCATCACTGAGTTAGTCCCCTTCTTCTAATGAGACCTCCATCACTGAATAGACCCCCTTCTTCCACTGAGAACTCCATCATTCAGTTGGCCCTCTTCTTCCAATGAGTGACTCCATTACTAAATTAGCCCGTCTTCCACTGAGAACTTCATCACTTAGTTAGTGCCCTTCTTTCATCATTGAGTTACCCCCCTCTTTTTTAAAACTGAGACCTCCATCATTCAGTTGGCCCTCTTCTTCTACTGATAACTCCATCAATGAGTTGAACCTCCATCACTGAGCTAGCCCCTTCTTCCACTGAGAATACCATCATTGAGTTAGCACTTTTTCCACTGAGAACTTCATCATTGAGTTGGCCCCCTTCTTCCACTGATACCTCCATCATTGAATTAGCCCCGTCTTCCACTGTGAACTCCATCACTGAGTTAGCCCTTTCTTCCACTAAGAACTCCCAACATTGAGTTGGCCCCCTTCTTCCACTGAAAACTCCATCATTGAGTTGGCCCCCCTTCTTCCACTGAGGCCTCCATCATTAAGTTGGCACCGTCTTCCACTAAGAACTCCATCACTGTGTTAGCCCTTTCTTACATTGAGAACTCCATAATTGAGTTGGCCCCCTTCTTCAACTGAGACCTCCATCATGAGTTAGCCCCTTTCTTCCACTGACAAATCAATCACTGGATTAGCCCCCTTCTTCCTCTGAGAACTCCATCATTGCGTTGGTCCCCTTCTTCCACTGAATGATGGAGTGTTTTAGTTACACGGTAATATATTTTGGTTACGGCATAAGCACCGCAAAATAAAAAAAGTTGAAGCAGTGCCATAATTTTGCTGAAAGTAAGCGTTCATAAACCAGTGTCAACCAAAGTAACAACCATATTTTGGTTACACGGATATAAACAATTGTTTACTACTTAAGCATGAAAATATTTTGAAGCTGTAATATATATTTGCTGATAGTAAGGTTTCATAAACCAGTTGCGACCAATAGATCACCCATGAATCTTACATATTTTTTATATTTTATATTTTATATAAACACCACATAAGTATAACATAATAGTTTAAAAGGTAATATATTTGTTTACTGACCATAGTGGTTTATAGACCGTTCACAACCTATAATTCATTCCTTTTATTTCATAACTGGAGTAGCACCTGCACAACAGATCTCTCTAATGCATAGTCATTGTCGTACTTATATATGGAGATGTGATAATGTTTGTTATGTGTTTTGTATATAAGTGTATATACATGTATATATACATATATATATGTATGTATGTGCATGTGTCTGTTGGTATGCATGTCTTGTTGTAAGTTTATGGTGGTGAGTGAGTATGTATATGTATTGTTCATTGTACTCATGTATAATGCATAATACCAGATGGTGTTAGCATGTAATAATCTTAGTTAGAATATTACATGAATATTACATACAAATATGATATTAGCAGCGAGATGTTTTGAATTTTTTTTTGCTTGTTTCGTATGTGGTTACTATGGTTACCATATACAATTCATTTACAAAGCATAGCATTGGCTGATAGTACATATATTTTTATTTTACCATATAGCCATGCAATATTGATGTGTTGATACTATATTTATTGCGATACACGCGTACCACATAGTACACTTACTCTAAATTAACCTGTTATGAAGCAAAATGATGTACAGTTGATAATACATCTGTATGTGTATTGGTTGTATTTTAAATATAAAATTTAGTCTCATTGCATATATGTAGACAGTTTTATGTTATCAATTATAATATCAAATTTCCTTAATAAATGTGTCGGTATGCAATTATTACACACCTATTTGTTGTGTTATAACCCTTTCTGTGGTCGTGTGGATGGGCTGCATTTTTCTATTAATCTACTTATTATGATTTCACCATTATTGGTAGACCAGGGGACGACTTTATAGGGCTTGTCAATAGCAGATACACTCATTGACTTGCTTTAGGTATCGCATAGGTACTATCGCCGTATACAGGTGTCGCATTTTCAAACTACTCCCCCTGATAAAAGTACTCCCCACCCCTATGGTAACAGACGGATCGTTTGAGGTTTAAAGCCATTTTCATCGACTCCCCTGTACAGACGGGAGTCGTTTTGAAAATGGTTTAACTGCCATTTTCAAACGACTCCCCTCTGATACACAGACGGGAGTCGTTTGAAATGGTTTAACGGCCATTTTCAAACGACTCCCCTCTGATACACAGACGGGAGTAGTTTGCAAAATGTCTAATTTAAAACGGTCATTTTCAAACGACTCCCCTGGAATTATAAAGGTGTGTGTTTAATACCTCAGCCATATCTGCTCTAGGGCTAGGATACGGCGGCCCAAAATCGATAGAAACGTGTGGCGGCCGTAGAGGCCGTAGCCATGCCGTAGAACCTAAAACCTAAAATTCAGATAAATGTACGCCGTTTATGGTAAGCGTTTGCTCTTATGGTATACGATAAGCGGCTACGTGTATAATCCCACCGTGCATGTACGCACTTACAATATACTGATGGGGAGTGGTTTGAAAATGGTGTTGCACACGGCCATTTTCAAAGTACTCCCACCTGATTAAAACAACGAGCAAGACGATATGACGCACATAATCACTTTACGCGTTTGTTATATATGACAAGCGTCTACCGTGTTGGTCATTACGTTTAAAGTTTCATTGTCCATGCACCCATGTACAATATACTGATGGGGAGTGGTTTGAAAATGGATGCAAACGGCCATTTTCAAAGTACTCCCCTGATTTAAAACAACGAGCAAGACGATATGACGCACACAATCACTTTACGCGTTTGTGATATAAGACAAGCGTCTACCGTGTTGGTCATTACGTTTAAAGTTTCATTGTACATGCACCCATGTACCATATACTGATGGGGAGTGGTTTGAAAATGGAACATGTGCACACGGCCATTTTCTAAAGTACTCCCCTCACTGAAAATAGCGAGCATGGCGATGTGACGCATACAATCACTTTAACGCGTTTTGTGATATAAGACAAGCGTTCTACCGTGTTGGTCATTACGTTTAAAGTTTCATTGTCCATCACCCATGTACACCCTTATGATGGGGAGTGGTTTGAAAATGGTGCAACGGCCATTTTCAAAGTACTCCCCTGATTAAAACAACGAGCAAGTCGATTTGACGCACACAATCACTTTAGGCGTTTGTGATGACAAAGCGGCCATTTTCTCCTGTTGGTCTTACGTATAGTTTCATTTTGTCCTGCACCCTTGTACAATATACTGAGTCAAGAGTGGTTTTGAAAATGGATGCAAACGGCCATTTTCATGTACTCCCCTGATTAAAACAACGACAACGATATGCACACAACCTTTACGCGTTTGTGATATAAGACAAGCGTCTACCGTGATGGTCATTACGTAAAGTTTCATTGTCCATGCACCCATGTACAATATACTGATGGGGAGTGGTTTGAAAATGGATGCAAACGGCCATTTTCAAAGTACTCCCCTGATTAAAACAACGAGCAAGACGATATGACGCACAACAATCACTTTACGCGTTTGTGATTATAAGACAAGCGTCTACCGTGTTGGTCATTGCGTTTAAAGTTTCATTGTCCATGCACCCATGTACAATATACTGATGGGGAGTGGTTTGAAAATGGATGCAAACGGCCATTTTCAAAGTACTCCCCTGATTAAAACAACGAGCAAGACGATATGACGCACACAATCACTTTAACGCGTTTGTGATATAAGACAAGCGTCTACCGTGTTGGTCATTACGTTTAAAGTTTCATTGTACATGCACCCATGTTACCATATTTTACTGATGGGGAGTGGTTTGAAAATGGGGTGATGCACACGGCCACATTTTCAAAGTACTCCCCTCACTGAAAATTAGCTGAGCATTGGCGATTGGGTGACGCATTACAAATCAACTTTACGCGTTTTGTGTGATATTAATGACAATGGCGGTTTCTACCGTGTTGGTCATTACGTTTATAAGTTTCATTGTCCATGCAACCATGTACAAACTATACTGATGGGGAGGGTTTGGTTTGAAAATGGATGCAAATTCGGCCATTTTCAAGTTACTCCCCTGATTAAAACAACGAGCATAGACGATATGGGACGCCACACAATCACTTTACGCGTTTGTGATATAAGACAAGCGTCTACCTCTCCGTGTTGGTCATTGCGTTTAAAGTTTTCAAATTGGTCCATGCATTCCATGTACAATATACTGATGGGGAGTGGTTTTGAAAATGGAAAATGGATGCAAACGGCCATTTTCAAAGTACTTCCCCTGATTAAAACAACGAGCAAGACGATGGAGCCACGCTTTACGCGTTTGTGATATAAGACAAGGGTACGTGTTGGTCATTGCGTTTAAAGTTTCATTGTCCTGCACCCATGTACAATTATACTGATGGGGAGTGGTTTGAAATGATGGCAAGCAAAAGGCCTTTTTCAAATACCTCCCTGATAAAACAACGCAAGGACGTTATGGACGCCACACAATCACTTTACGCGTTTGTTGAAATATAGACAAAGCGGTATACCGTGTTGGTCATTCGTAAGTTTCATTGTACATGCACCCTGTACAATATACTGATGGGGAGTGGTTTGAAAATGGATGCAAACAGCCATTTTCAAAGTACTCCCCTGATTAAAACAACGAGCAAGACGATATGACGCACACAATCACTTTACGCGTTTTTGTGATATAAGACAAGCGTTTTTTTTCTCACCGTGTTGGTCATACGTTTTAAAGTTTCATTGTCCATGCACCCATGTACAATACTGATGGGAGTGGTTTGAAATGGATGCAAACATCGCACACAACGTTGTGATAGTGTTTGAAAATGGATGCAAACATCCATGCACACAAACGACATCTCCCCTGTCACATGGCCTCGTTAATTCGCACATCGGCAAAAATCCATGTCACCATCCCTGAAACATATGGAAATATCACATGTATTTGATTCGCAACCAGTATAGATAACGACATACATTGTAAAATACATTGAATTTCATTTTCAGATAATCTTTAACGACTTCGACCGAATCCTCCTACCAGTATGCGAACATAGCCACTGGTACCTGGTGATGATGGAGCCTGGAATCAAGACAATAACGGTATTCGACTCCATGGGTAACGAACGTGACCAGACAGTCGAGTATGTTAAGTAAGTACCACATTGGCTGAATTAATTCATCAAGTAAAGGTATAGCGGGCACGTGCAATGAGTGGTTTTTAATGTTCCGGTTGGTGGCCATTTTGAATTTCGTGTATTTGGTGGAAACTTAACACAGGTGTATTCACAAAATAAGCAAAGTACAACATTGGACGATAAGTTTAAACACAATATGTGGACAATTTAAAGTTCTGTTGAATGTGTTTTAGCGGCTAAATTGTATAAACCTCTATACATTTATTTTTAGGAAGTACATGTCCGTTCGTGGGGAAACGTTGTTGGAGGAGAATTTGAAAACTGGATGGGTTTCAACGACCGCCAACAATGCGCACCAGATGGATGGCAGCAGTTGTGGCGTATTCGTACTGATGGTAATTGATTGATATGATAGTTGTCTAAAGATGCATACCCATACATTACGCTAAAATATATTTCTACGGAAATTGAACGGACACCTAATTTCCTTCCACACGTTTCCAACATGAAAAACGACCGTTCGTATACGATATTACCTAATTTCTCACTACTGTCGCTGGTCACTGTCCTTACACGGGAAATAATCACACTGTCTCAAAATAATAACAAAAATCGATATTTATTCAAATAAATGTAATATTCATTCGTACAATGTTTTTTCTAGTGTACAATAATGATACATAAAAAGATATCGACAGAAAACATAATTATTTTCATATCCGTAATTTATTTGAATAATTCAAATATTTACTCACCATTTCTTCAGTCGGGCGAATCATAAATATGTATGTTAATAAGGGCAGAGTGTGTGCACCGCCATTGTACTAATACTTGCATTACATAATGATTTATCGTCGAAAAGGGAAATACATTTATATGTGCATTGCCACGATATCAAACAACTAATACCGTACGTTGTTTGTCCAGAGAGGGAGGGTACCATACGGTCTAGTCCGATGCGAGTCATATGTCTTCGTTCTTAATATGTTGTGTGTGCTCATTTCAGAACGCAGAGGCTCTCCTTCGCAAGAAGACACCACAACAGTGGACCAGGACTACGTCGCCCCCTACCACCTGTATGTACGTGACCGGTTGATAGAAGCGGGAATGCCATACCATGACCGAGTGTGCTCCTTCCCCCACTGCAACACCAAGACGACCAAGAAGTCGGCATTCAGTCAATGCGAATACTGCAGCAGGTGGATGCATACTGCCTGTTGTAGCCCAACCGACTCAGTGTTTCGGTGCTGTTTCTGCACATGTGAACCATAAACTGTGTATACCCCCATCAACATTGGCTAGCAAGTTATGAGTGCCTAAGCATCGTTGAAATGAATTGCCAATTTCAGTGCTAAATTGAAATGGTACCATGAATAGTTTCAGTTAGAAACATAGCTCTGGTTCAAGGAAATATGTGCAATCTGATCAGTATGAAAGCATGAATTGACCATCGAGATGACGAGATGACGAGATATTTTATTCTCAACATGTCGACATAAATATCACGATATGTCGACATAACGTGAAAAACTAGTGTGATACTTTAACTCAACATGTCGACTTAACGTGATGCTTAACTCATCATGTCGACTTAACGCGATGTTTATAACAACATGTCGACTTAACGATATTGACTTAACTGATAAAAATCACAACATGTCGACGTAACGTGATACTTTAACTTAACATGTCGACTTAACGTGATACTTCAACTCAACATGTCGACTTGACGTGATGAAGTATCGCAACACATCCACATAATTTATCTCCACATGTCGACATAGTTTTACGTTATGTCGACATATCGAGATATTTATGTCGACATATTGAGATAAAAATATCTCGTCATCTCGTCATCTCGATGGTCAATTCATGCTTCCATAGATCAGGGCATTTGTTCTTTATTCAGACATCGAGGTAACATCAATTAGAGTCAGACTATGCGTAAACTCATCTTCTCATGCACATTCCAGGGTTTGGCAAATTATTTAGTATATAACATAACATACTACATAAAAAAGAAACACAAAGTCGAAATTCGTATATAAATCGTAGTCTGGAAACCAAATAAAGTTGTTGGGGTATCCACCCTCAATGTTTTACATTCTGCGTGTATTCTACTGTCCAGATATTATTGATTCGTCAATTTGAAACAATGAAATTACCCACTACCATGTGACACACAATACACAAGGCACAGTCACAAGAATTGGTGAACGATATATAAAAGGTTGTATCTAAGACATTGTTTTCATTTTTTGAATGCATGTGCCTGCTTTGTTTGTTTATATTCGATATACATTTATTTGTTGAATTATATCATAGCCTGATTTATGGATGGTAACGCATAGTCTGACTTTAATATGTACATGGACATAAGTGATACGATTAGAATAGACTGTTTTTATTTGGGCAGGTGCTAGGGTGGTGTGCAAACTTGCAAAGCAATACGTTTCTGATTGCATGTAGAGAGGCCCTGTCACTGGCGAGCTCGTGTATTGGATCCTTTTTTATATATACATAACCTCAACATATGCGACCAGCGTAGACCCCAGATCAGCCTGCCCATATGGACCAGCGTAGACCCCATATCATCCTGCGCATATGTGCTATCTGATCAGGGGCTATCTGTACGATGTTCTTTATTCATACATCAGGGTAGCTTCACAATATGAACATGTAATTGGATAATGTAGCTGACTCATTTATCAAACTTTCAGTAAACTAATTCCTTACTCGCAAGCTCGTTTGGAATTAATTTACTAAAAGTTCGATAAATGAACAATGACTGAATAAATGGAGGAGACTACTGTTCTTATTGAATGTTGTATTTCCGAAATGAATGATCTTCATAGGTAGCGAAAATCGGCGCACTTAACAGCCGTAAAATAGCTAGCCGTTTGTATGTCTGGTCATACATTTCAAATCTACGCAATGCTAGTTATAGCACGGTGTTACAACCCTCCCCTTAAATGGCGCTTTTCAGATATTGCAGATACGGATGTGTGTATATTATTGCTAGGGACTTGTCTTTCTTACAAGAATATTGATACGGGCCAATTTGCTTATACATTTGTGAAGTCCGTTCTCACATGTAGTGTTACTGTTATGGTATGCACCTATCAATGAGTTGCCCCAGGGGGGAGCGGCGGGCACACAGGGGACATTAGACAGCCAGATGATTCCCGGAGGTGGGATTTAGATATGCCAAACGTTTTGCACATTTTATAGCAATTGTGTATGAATTTAGACACCCCAAAACTGAAATTGTCTAATTCCCCTGGGTCAGCCCGCCGCTCCCCCCTTGGGGCAAAACATTGATAGGTGCATTAGTCTTGCTCATTGTCCCTCTAGGGGTTATTTGTTGTTTGGTATTTGGGTTTGCAAAGATATTGGGTACTAAATAGAATAATAAATTGGGCAGGACAGAAACGAAACAACCATGTAAACAAACTATGACAATAGTCAGCGGCGGTTACATAGCCTTCTACATGGCAAAAACTGCACTGCAATGTACATATAATTCCTAATAAACTCAATATTTAGATGAACAAGAATCAGAATATCCCGACCTGGTGCAAGGCCCAGTCCTCACCAGAGTTATTCAGCTCTAGCCCAAAAGCAATATGATTAGTACATGTATTATCCATTTTAATGGGCATGATATGATTTAACTCTTTAGTTTAGTACTAGATGTAAAAAAATATCATGGGATGTATGTCGGTGTCCATAAACATATCTAAACTAGATAAGGGATGTTTACGTAATTTTTCTGCAAAAATGTATATGTTGCGACTCCCAAAGGGTCGCGAAATATACTTTTTTGTTGGAGAAAAAAGAAAAAAATCAAAATCTTGCGGATTTGCAATTTTAGAACTTTTGGCCACCCTGCAACTTCAATTTGATCCACTGTATGCAGGGCTATGATGAAAAACATTTTTCTTTGTCTTTTTTTTAAATATTTTCCCCAAAACTCTGTTATGCCCCTTTAATATGGCAATCAAGGACAATAGACCAAACATACATGTCAACAGTATTATATGTATCTTGTGAAAATTGATCAATGATTACCTGACTTTATTTATATTACATGTTGTTCCGATGTTTCATTACACCATATTCAGCTGGCTATATAATTTTGTTCTTTATTACACCACCAAAATACATGTATTTTCAAACTGACATGATTAATATATGCCCAGAATTTTGACCCGTGGTTTGCGAACTTCTGGTAATAATGCTGGTCCTATGGCGATTAAGCCATAGCCACACTAAAACTAAACACAAGGAATATATCGACGGAAATTGCTTGAAATTGGACAACTACACTATTAACAGCCACTGCACCACCCCTTCCAACAGACATGCAAGCGCGCTAGTCTCAATACATGTCCGTTGAAAAAAATGTTATATTGTATGAGCAACTTGTGATTTAGTGGATTTAGTGGAAGTTTCCCGTGCTGTCACTCGGAATACTTCATTCCAACACAATTTTTACAACTGATGCTTTCACAAATGATCAAACTTCATTTTCCGTACAGGTTGTAGTACCACCATCCTTACCTACCGATTTCCAGCAATCTATCCATGAACATGGTGGGACGTTTCTACTATGTGGCAGTATAATTATATACATACTATATTATACAGTCAACTCGTGATAGTTTGGAAAACATAATGATGGCACTGGTGCGTAGATTAATCACAAAATCATTTATTATACCGCAGTCACATTTGCCATGGCGGCCGTACGGTCTTTCAATTTCTACGGCCAATATCAATTCTACGGCCATCGCAAAAGATAGGTATGATGACCCTGCGGCAACCGCAGTTTTTCTACGCTCACACCTTTATAATTCCAGGGGAGTCGTTTGAAAATGGCAGTTAAACCATTTTCAAACTGACTCCCGTCTGTGTATCCAGAGGGGAGTCGTTTGAAAATGCAGTTACCATTTTCAAACGATCCCGTCGTGGGTAGGGAGTCATTTGAAAATGTACTTTTCAGAGGGGTTCCCGTCGTGTACTCAGAGTCGTGACATGGGGCCCCCCCCCCGCTACTTTGAAATAACCTACACCGGCTTAACCATTTCGCTGCCAAGCGTATTACTCAAAGGACAAGGGGCAATAAGGCCAAAAATCTGCCCACATCCAAATTGGAAAATAACAGTGTAGTAGTGTACATCAATATGCCAGGAAGCTATGTTGAAAATCTGGATTTGATATCTTTACTACTTTTCGGACAATATCGTGTTTAATGATACACCCAATGGCACATTTCAATGGACTGCATCGTCAAGTTGACGTTAAAACGTGCGAGATGACGTTACGTTACTGAGAAGCGGGTGATTTTGTGATTGAAATATAATTGACATTCTAGACAAACATCATGAAGCTCGCAGGAAAGAATTGATTGCCATGATTTAAGACCATATAACTGGGGCCTAAACATCTTTTCAGTTTCGAGATGTCTGACCTTTTAAAAATTGCCGCCATTTTTATCAATTTCATGACTATATACGAGGATGGCTTATGAAAACGTAGATTTCGAAAAACGTAAAATTCGAGACACGGCATTATATTTACTGCATATTGTCCATATAATTCACAAATATTTTGTTTTAATCAATATTTGAAATGATTCCATGTTACCATGACAACCCAAAAATAATAATGTATTAATTGAAATGTAAATTCATTATTTTGTATTGCATTTTATACTACATGTATATTTATTTTTTCAAATCATCATGACGCCTGCCTATATATAGCATGCACTTACATGTATCCTCAATATTTCAATATCTATACATGTTATCATGGTAAGAAAATCACCCATGTACTGAAATGCATCTCATACTTCTGTTAGTAGAACATGCTAAACATTGTGAAACTCAGAGTGTATATATCATTATGGTCATAGCGAATGATGCTGCAGTCAAACAAACAGTTTTATTTATGACAATAACAACAATGTGCTACAATAATTATGGTAATTATGTGCAGTAATAAGTGTTATTTTGTTTACCGGTGTAGCAGCGCTAACATACTAAACGTGTTGCCAAGTACAGACATAGTCAATGTTTTGAATAGCGTTACAACATGATTATATTGAAGTGTTATACTACTATGCATATTTGGTATAAAGTATGTTCAATTACAATTATATCCTTATTTGAATGCGGTAAATAATATTACAGTACATGGCCGTATATACATATTTTTCATTCAGGCGTATAGTTGTGCCTAAAATAATGTCATGGCAGACTTTTGAGGGCGGTCTGGGTCTGGAAAAAAATACAAAATACACACAATCGATAAATTAGCGGCTCTTTTTCCGATCCAATAAAGTTAAAATTACATGCATAAAATCGGATTTGCTAAAACCGGATGTTTGGGTAATGTATGCTAATGATGTATTATAATGGAAGTAACTGGTCTTGCCGAATTCCTTTCAAATAGTTTCGGGATTTTTACAAAACATTGTCCACTGTCCTATTGCACCAATCTACTCTAGAAACATTAAACATGAAATAAATTGTGTTTTAATTTAAGATATGGGGCACCTTTAGTGACTTAGCCTTAGTGCACATATTATTATGCACCACCACGATAATGGAGGGGGCATTTAGTTTTACCCTTGTCCGTCCGTCCCGTCCATCCATCCGTCCCGCACGTCACCGACCTTGTAAGTCGTAAAACTTTCAAACCACGTACTAGCTACACACCTGAAACTTGGTATGTAGCTTCGTTATGACGAAACGATGCGCAAACTTTATTTCGATTTTTTATTCGACCCCGGTGTCATAGATTATCGCCCCCTTTTCGACTTATTTTGTCTTGTAACTCGTAAAACTTTTAAACCGTAATAGCTACATACCTGAAACTTGGTATATATATAAACGATATATACGTATAAGGCCATACAAAAGTTGTTGGGTTTTCAGATATCGCTGCGTCAGAAAAATCCCTGCACGTCGAGCATTTTATCATCATGGAGAAATAACATTTTACTTTCAATTCACCGCATGATCAATAAAACACACGCCCATGCAACAATATGTTAAATCCAATCATGTTTGACGAAAATCTAGTGATGTTTCACGTCTAAAGATGTTATAGTAACTTTATAGAACATAAATGTATATGCATCTGGCGACTTGAAAACATCAGAGACAAACATCTGAAACAAAAAGACACATGTGTATATTACAATTAGGTAAATTAAAGCTATTTAATCAATGTCTCTCAGAAATAAATCGTTGTCTAATCTTAAAGTAGAATTTGCCTGTGCAGCCGATGGACATCTAATATTACATGACAAATAATTATTTGACTGTCGAATTCTTACCTCGACAAATTTTGTTTTTAATCTAATTTGCTGTGTACACCCCATCCCTACCCGCCCCACAGCGGCGAATTCAATATTTATACATGAATTAATTATTTTCTTCCTTTGTTCAGTGAAGTTGATAGTCAAGTTCTCGACTCAAATATGTTCTCGACCCTTTCAACACTAGCGACCTCTCAGTACCGTAACCAGGATTGAGGCAGACGAGGATGTCGCCTCGTCACTTATTTTGCCGATTTTTTTGTTGTTGCTAAGAATTAAACAAATCCCCGTGGAGGTGGCGGGCAAAATGTTCCCTGACCCCATATTGGGACTTGGTTCGCCTCATCTGTTGTTTACCCCGGGTTATGGCCCTGCAAACAGTGTATCTATCCTAATGAACCGACTCGTAATGAGCCATCTCATTCAAGATATGCACCACTTGAGCATATTTATTTATTTGATTTGCAAAATGACCCCCTTTTCTGCATAATGGAAGTACCAAACTTAACATGAAACAGTTCATTTCAATTACTTAGGGGTGAAAGTGTTAATCGTCAAAGGTTGTAGCAGCATTGTCAATTAAAAAATAGCAGTAAGGACAAATTTTTAGAAATCTAATATCCTATCCATAGGAATCTTCGGAATGTCAATTATTTGGTGGATTAACTGTGCAGTTAGTCATGGACATGCACAGACGGATGGATGGATTGTCGCATCCACACATGCACAACGTGTGCTTACTGCCGTTTAACTCATTTAATTTATGAAGTATCTCCCCTGTTTATCACAGTCTATTATAGTATACATATCAAATAAAATAAAATACAAAGTCCTCGGTTTTTCATCAAAAACAATAGTGTGTATTGTGATAATATAAATAGAAAAGTTGCATTATGGAATGCAAACAAAGATATATAAAGTTCCTGACACATCATCAGGGCCGTAACTAGGAAGCCAATAACGAAGAGGCAGGGGTCATGCGCCACCCCCCCCCCCCCCTCCACCCACACACGGAAAGAAAATTACGAGTATTTATTATAAAATCTAAAAATACTTACAAATAGAGCAGATTCTGATGACATGGCTCGTTATGAGAGGGGCACCTGTGTCTACATGGCTTTTTTGAAACTTTCGAATTAACTCGGGTCAATCGAGTAAACCAGTTCAACTTCCAGTAAAGCTTATTTTCGAATGACAGATGTCGCAATCATATTTGTTTTAGTGCTATTCTATCACACCGTTAAATATACATACGACAATGTTGTGTTTGGCAAATGAGACACTTTTCGGAAATAAAAATGTATAGGTTGCATTGGGATTCGAACCCACACATTGATTCTACACTAATGGTGCACATTCGAAATCTGGAAATAATAATAAATAAATTGATTTATTTGGAACCTCAATGTATACACAACTAGAAATTATGTTTCGTATGCACAACTAGAAATTATGTTTGTAAAACATGGATATGCCCCCATGGCATAATGGACTCTAACTAGAAAGTGTGTGTCAAAAATGAAATATTTGAACTTACACAAATTTCAAAGTCATTTGAGAAAGTCCTACACACTTTTTGACGTAAGAAAATGGCTAATTGTTTCAGCACCATTTTGAAGGTCACAAATGTCATGTCATTGGTAATGTGATTGCATCACACATATTCAGGTGAATGAACTGTCAAAATATTAAAGCAATCCTTTACGTAATATTAAAGATATTACATGTTGGCGAAACTCTTACAATTTTACCTTTCGACGTAAAAAAACAAAATAATGGTTTTTCTAAATGTTTCAGTGATAGTTTGAAGGTGACAAATGTGAAGGTCGTGTTAATGGTGGCGCAGGTATGTGACAAATGTTCAGATGATTCAAGTGTCCAAGTATTGAAGAAATGCTTTATCGTAATATTGACGATATTACATGTTTAAATAACTCTTCTACAAGTTTCGACGTAAATGTACACGGACGGACGTACGGACGGAAGGACGTACGGAACCTCAAGAGCAACGAAATATGTCCACATAATAATTAATACATCTTAGAATGTCCTACATATAAACACAGAAGTCGATATTTATGCTGGAATCATGCCACCCCTAAATGCAAACTCATCAGTAATATCTACGTGACCGAGAACGGGCTTTCCTCCAGGAACAGTGAGATTATATTAAGAGTATCCATCATATGCACTGGTGTGGGGGCAAGGATATTGCACCGAATGTCAGAATATGTTGTCAGAGGCTTTGCCGAGTTTCTGACGACATATTCTGATCACGAGGGTGGAATATCCTTCTCTCACACCAGTGCATATGATGGATATTTTTTCTCGCCCCTATGTAGAACATATTTGCGAATCTCAAAATATTGATCTGACCCAGAATAATACCCTTATTTTTATTCGCTGAATTTATGAGACTTTTGATATGTCCAACGTGCTCGCCATGTCAACAACACATCAAAGCTTTGTTTTAACCCACGAATTGGATGCTAATACCAGTTTAATGGATCGTTTACAAATTATTATTAAATTAATGTTCAATGTCATCACCATTCAGCCTTCACGTGACTATTACTCCTGGCCCTGCTCATAACCCCGTATACGAAATATTTCATCCACAAGAGATTTTGAAAATTGATTTGAGCTATTGGACCATTTACCTTTAAAAATCACACAGGTGCTTTTTCGAAACCGGCTGCGAATGGCCGCCAGGACTGTAAATTCAAGATGGCCGCCGGTAACCTATTGAAAATCTAACTTTTGAACCATACAATGTAGAAGTAAGTGGAATGCCTCGTTTTATAGGATTTTGGGCGTGGGAAATCCATTTGTGGCATCTTATTCGTGATTGGAGGTCAATGTCACATACTAAGGTCAAGGTCAAAAATCACAAAAAACGGATGATTTCAAATGATGTTAGTGTACAACTTCTCATTCGGCTCACTATATCGTAGACTGACCAATTGTTCAATTGTGAAATTGAACACACAATCCGAAAATTAGGAAAGACTACATTCAAACCTGTGGTAAAGGCCACCGGCCTTTATTAATTTGCGCTGATATGAGCATATGACTTAAGCAGCCACTGTTCTAGGTCAGCGGCAGTATATTTACTACATGTATATAAGTGTCTCCTGTTTACCAGCCATCTAATTTAAAATGCCAATTTTGTTGCATCATGTTGTGGATGTTTTACACATGTTTAACTTTAGCTACATAGTAGTGCCAAGTAATACCTGCATATCTGCCACATTCCCTATAATTATGACGAAACGTGAACGTTATGCGAGTCAGCTATCCGTCCTGACGAAAGTGCAAATGGGGTATCTGGGTATATGTTTATTTATTTGCACAGATCAGCTGAACGACCTTCTTGGTAGTAGATCACACACATAACATCTGCTGCTTTGCAGGAACAGCGCTTTGAGTTGAATTTTCCATTACAGCCACACATGGTAAGAATTTTGACAGGGACCGGTTTTAGCGACTTAAGTGGCAGTATGGTTCCGTTTTGGTTGATCCAACCATAAGCAATGGGGTCCAGCTGACTGGCATCAGCTAGTAAGGTAAGAGCATTGCGGAGCACTTAAAATAACCTCCTCAAATATCCTTAGATGACGCTGGATGTGGGTGGTAGTCCCTCTAACCCTACAACTGAATGCCTGTGGACGTCAAGTCACAATTGGTCAAATTCAGTTGCAGCTGTTTTGCTTGTCGCACCGGCCCATACACGGGCGAGATATTGTTCCGCCTGATGTAGCACAGGATACTCACCCAAGCTGGAGAGAAGCATTGCTGGTCTGCATACGAATGAGTGCAACATGTTTTGTGCCCACTTTGCTGAGTGCATCGTCCCCAGTCGTGACATGTGCCTTGATGAGTACACGGCATAACTCGTCTCCTAGTCTGAGGTGCATGACATGAAGCCGAATCATCCGTCGCTTCTCTCCAGCCCCGTACTGAACCCAAAACTCCTGCAAACAACCCTCTTTGAACACACTAATGTAGCGCAGGAGAAGAATTACAGTATCCGTGTCATTAGACACTACAATAGCTCTCTCGCAGCTCCTTCTGACTGCCCAGTGCACGTGAGATATTATACGACAGTTTGACAGATCACTCGCAGGTGATCCAGACAGCTTCAGTCTCGCAGATATTAACTCTTCATTGATCACCATTTCACTCAGAACCACGTCCTGTATATCCTGTTTGTTGAGACTAGATGCCCAGAGCTGGTGTGAAATAGGCACAGACTCGTCCACGACGGCCAAATCAACTGCGCTATCTTCACCAGCTCTACGGTTCCGCTCACCCTCCTTGATGCTCAATTCATTGTAGCTATCGAATACTATGTGAGTCATTTCCAGTGTTCGAAAAACTGGACGGGCACTCTTCAAAACTTCTTGGATGATTTCACCAAATATTGTAGATATAGACCGGAGATTTGGAAATGTTCGTATTTTCGACATAAATTCAATCAAAACGTGTGTTGCTTGTGGACTGTCTGGGGTGAATTGGTAATCATCTGAAGTAAGATTAGTTTCCAGCTCAGTCAGCATGTTTGCTTTGTCAGGCTTTGTTGTGATTTCGCCAACAAATAGTTGGGTCGATTGCAGAAGGTCATGCGAATACAGCTCTTCTGGCGACATTCCACGCAGTGTAGCAATTTCTGCCTCCCTCTGTGCAGATATATGATGTCCTGTGTGGAAACGGTAGTCTTGGTTGGAACAATATTGGTCTTCGTTGTACACTGTGTGTCAAAGGCAGGAAGATTCGCATTAGATATGGTGACGCTAAATTTCTTAGACCTGACCACGTACCGCTCATTACGGAATTGCCAGTATACTATGTCACCGTTCTCTCCAACGCCTTCAGAAGTCTCGCCTTTACGATTTCATTGACAATGTGCTTTGTCACGATGTTGTGGAGTGGCACATTTGGCGCCAGAACAATGAAGGGGTTTTCCCGCGCCTTTACAAAGTCCAGCAATCGTGCCACATTTCGGTCGAATATCAAACCCTTTCGGCCATCGTCCTCATGCTGTATTGTCGTTTCCATGTGAGCCATGGGTCGAGCATTGGTGATTAACTGGAGAAGAATGCTGATCGCAAGGATCTCATGAAATAGATGTCCAAACTCGGCCACAACAGCAGCATCTCCAGCGCTCCCAACAATCACGTGTCCACCTGAACCCTGTGAGAATATGTTATGTGACTGTTCCATCTTCATATCCCCTGCCACAGCAGCAAATGCCGCACCCGGTCGGTCGATCACAACAAACTGGCCAATACAGAACCGGTAGAGTGTGGGATAGGTGACCTCCAGAACATGAATGCTCTCCAAGTACCATGATGCGTACCGCAGATAATTGACAGCATCAAACTCACGTAGGATCCCCATCTTCACTGTTCCGACATGCAATGGCCAGTTGCTATCTCGGTCTGCAACAATCAGCTGTTTGATGATTGCAACGATCTTCCGAAAGTTCATGATATAATGACGCAATTCCGAGTTCTCATGGCACCATTAAACAAATGTGTTAAATTGTTGACGGAGATCAGCAGCATCAGCGGATACCTGCTCAAACTTGGGGACGCACCCCTCCCGCTTCTTCGATTGCAATACATCATTGAGCCCAATGGTTGACTGGACAAAGGGTACAGACGTGTGCTCATTGGACTGTCAGAATGCATTCCACATGAGAGAATCAAGAACCTCTGATACGATAAGCATTCCTGTCAATGACCTGAAGTACTGGCCACCTGAGAGCACAGTTGAAACTATTTATGGTCCAAAAACCTCACTTTCAACGAGTGCATCGCTCATACCACTGCGACTTAGGTACCTTCCTGCACATCGCAGGAGTACCTTTAAGTTAGCAAAGAGAAATATTACCAACATTTGAAAAAGGTCATCGAAAGTGTCCGGCTGACTCATGACTATATCAACAACAATGTGATACACACCCTCATCATAAACTATGGCCATAGTATATTGATTCAACTGGCGCCGGGATGCCTGGAAAGTGGTCAGTGCCTTGCGAACATTGGCATATTCTGTCACAGGAGAAGTGATAACAGGAAGGAAACCAACTCTCATCGTTGGCACGTTTAGTTTAAACAATATTTATTCGACAGTATATGGTACAATAAAACAAAAGGTAAATTTCAAAAAAAATGACAGGGATATGAAAACAAGCGTGAAGCTTATATGAATTCGTCTCCCACAAGGTGGGTGTAAGACACGAATGTGGTACAAGATAGTTAAGTGCACATACAGGCGAATATACATGTTGAAATAGTCTAAGTGGAATAACTTTGTCTTACAATGGTGTACTTACATAATGAGATTGACAGTGTTTAAACCTTAGATTTATGACATGAGAATGCGTGTGGCTGTGCTTCAGAGATGGTCACCAAGCAAATGAGACAGGGACATCTGGAGTGGGGGGTTACATGGGAAATCGCCCATGCCTTTCCCAACCCTCACAATTTCCCTCTCACGTTCCGTGGACGGGGAGTCGCCCCCGAGCGGCGTAAATGGATAGTGCCCGGAAGTTGTCGTCTATTGTTAGGATGATACGTATGGTATATTTTGGTTGTCTATGTTGGAATGATATTATGATGCTAAAATCTATTTGTTGCTGTTATGTAGTTTTTGGACACTTATAAACATTTTTTTATTTTGATCGAAAGTCAAGTGTTCGTTTCCGTTCAAAAGATTTTCAGTTGACGGAATACATGGAATATCAGTGAGGTACACTTGTCGTTGGTGTTGATATTGTCTGCATGATGTGAGAAAGTGACTGACAGTCTCTGGGGCGCCACATGTACAGAGAGGTGAGTCTATTATTGATTTTCTGTAGAGATCGTAATTTAGGGAACTGCAAGACATTCGTAATCGAGCGTGTAGGATTTGGTCTTTTCGGGTACTTCGGGTCTTTTTGGCACGTTTGCTGTCGTGACCAGTGCATGAATGCCACCCTTAGGAGGTAGATCGCTAGGAGCAGCAGCTGAGTATGGGAGTCCACAGCGAATAAGTTATATGAGGAATTCGGTATTGGCTGACTGCTCTACAGCTTCCTCGGCATCCGATAAAATGTTCACGTCTATGTTTTCTACAAGCCTAAAGTTGGGTGGTAAGGTAGGTTTCACCACGGGTTTGTGGTGAGAGATATTTTGAGATATTCGTGCTTGATACGGACGATTTTCACTTAGCTGGCGAAGTGGTCTCCTGGTAGAGCGCCTGCGCTGTATAATGTTTGCCTTGGATACCGGAAATGGAGGAATTATCTTCGAAATCTTCATTCTCAAAGGCACCAAATGCCCAGCCATCATCAGAAAAATGGCTTGGAATGGGCACCCCAGTGACCTCTGATGACTCTATTGTGTAAACACACATGAGACACCGTGATCGCTGCACTTCATTATAGCTAGCAGATGGATGTCCCTACCCTGTTTAGTTTTGTGAGTATCTCCCTGCTGCGTGTCTTCCCATACGTGTCCTAGCATTGTGTGGAGTGGAGTATTTCTTAGGCCGTGGTGAATATGGTTATATGTCATCTAGAAATGACAGTTAAGTTTTGAATGCCGATTTTTCATAGCTCATCTATCCTATGCATTGGCGTGTGTATATATGATGTATATAAATTAAAGAGCTGTCCTCGACGATATATGAGGGGATGGACAGGGGGCGCGAGGTGACAGAGTGTGTGTGTCTGTGTGGGGGGGGGGGGGCGCGTGGGGTGGAGAATGTGCGTGAAACTGCATTTTTTGCTTTTTTGGTGATTTTCGACCTTGACCTTGACCTTAGTATGTGAAGTTGACCTCAAATCATGAATATGATGTAAGAAATGGATTCACTACACCCTAAAACGATGTATTTCACAAACTTCTAAGGTGTGTGTTTTAATATTTACATTTTCAATATGTCTATCGGCGGCCATCTTGGATTTACACCCCTGGCGGCCATTCGCAGCCGGTTTGGAAAAAGCACCTGTGTGATTTCTGAAGGTGAATGGTCCAATAACTCAAATCAAGTTTCAAAATTTCTTGCGGATGAGTTGTATACGTGGTTTTATGCAGGGCCTGGACTATACTGATATCCTTATCTCAGGTCACCTGGTGGGCGAGACAAAATGAATACATATTTACATATCCGTTTTTGTATGAATAATATAGTCTAGCATTACAGGATCCGGACCCGGATACGGATAGCAAAACATCTGATCGAATATTAATGGAAGAAACTATTTTTAGTTGAAATTAACATGAGAATAAGACACACTACATTTCTGTGTTATTTTTCATAGGTTATGTTCACGACCATGACTATTTGAAAAGCATGTTAACAAACACCTAAAAGAGTGTGTAAACAAGTACAAACTGCTACGTGACATTTCGAAAATCTCATTCTTGCCACGCTTTGTGGACTTTAAAGGCACATGCCCACTCAGTAGGCACAAAATGTTCTTTATATCAGAGACATCATCTGAGACATTTTCTGGCAAAATAAACATTCATTCACCATTACCCCACGTATTGATTGGCATTATTGTTCATTTTATATCCGACGTAAATTTCCACAATTATATCAGGGGCGATAACCGTGTTTCCCTAAAATGTTAATGGAAATTACAATTTATTCTCTGTATTTTATTTTTTGATGTGCAATGATCATACTTTATAATCTGTCGAAAATATTATTTTTTCAGGTGGCGCATTTAATTAGTATAAATAATTAAAAAATATCATCCCTCATTTGCATATGAAAATAGCCTGATACCACCACGAGTCACTATCAGTAAAATAAATATTACTAAGTGATTTATATGTATAGCGTGCACTCGTAATTGTTAGAACTGGTTGAATAGTGACACAATTATACACTTATTTAATTCCTATAAAGAACAGTGTGTGCCTACTGAGTGGGCATGTACCTTTAAGGTAGTAGGTCATAGATAGATACACTTGGCTTCAATGATAATTGTTTCATATGATGTGATGTGATATATGAATATAACATATGTAAATATTGTCTTGTTACTGTATACTATATGGTACATTGAGTTGCCATCTCCGCCTCCTTTGTATGTACAAGCCATCGTACACTTTCACCACTTCGTGCGTTTAACACATACAGCAAATAATACGACAGTAAACCAAGTACAATTTGGTGCAATACATCATAGACAGATATCACAACGACATGCTATAAATTTTGTGCCAGGAAACTATACAAAAGACGAGATACCTGAGCATTTCTCCCATCGATCTCAAAATAAATGTTGATGTGTAAAATTTTCAATCTGATGCACAGCATATTGTTAGTGCACACGTTATCCATAGGTAAAGCCATATTTACTCGCATATTAGGTGAGTAGACACCAGGGACAATACACTCAGGTAACTGATTACATGTCACTGGATTTGATAGATAATATCAGAGTACAATAGTGGGTATATATTGTACTTGTTGTGTGTTTTGCCAGGTAAAAGTGATACACTGTGCGAAATTATGTGTATGAGGCTATTAATAATGGTGGTTCATGTTGTTAAAAGCACAGGTCATTACCTAATACATGCAGGTATATTGTTCCATCAGTCTTCTTTGAGAGGCATCCATTACGATATTGTATTTTGTAAGTGATGCGTTGCAAGTAAATATTTAACCAGGATGTCATAATAGTAACATTTGATAACTTAATTTTCATATAAACAAAGACATTGAAGGTGCATGATCTTTCTAAAAGCATGAATATGCTCTTCAAATATATCCAGACATACGCATACATAACTATTTTGTCCAACATTCGGTGTTCTTAATTATAGCACACGTGTTATTCTACACCTGTTGTGTCAAATTACCAATATTTACTATATATACAAACCAATATTAGTATGTATGTAGCCTTAAAAAGCCATTCCTGGGTATTCAAACATCAATTTAGTCCAGCTTAAGAAGTATGCACATCTACCACGTGTAGCCACACACACTCATAGGACCATCAATATACATTTAAATCCCCATGAATGATAGCGTAATCTCCATAACATAGTATGCAATAATTCCAGCACAAAAATATTTACACAATTCCCTAACATCTGATTGGTTCGTAGCAAGTCTCTGTCCAAAATTTATATCACAGTAAACTCCCATGCCGAACTACTTTCCGTAACCGTGAGGCGCAGTTAAAATAATTCTTAAGAAAACGGAAAATAAACGATGAATTTATTTCAAATGCTGGAATTATAAGGAATTAATGGCCTTTTTGTTGAATTTATCGGGGATATAAATTTGGAAAAGTCGCCGGAATACTGGACGAAGGCAAAAGTATTGCAAAATAGTCGACCGAGCAGAGCTCGGGATAGCGCTAGGGGGGGGGGGGGGGGGGGGGGGGGGAAGGGGGGGGGGGGGGGGGGGTGGGGGGGATGGGGGGGGGGGGGGGGGGGGGGGGGGGGGTGGGGGGGGGGAGGGGGGGGGGGGGGGGAGATCCGGATTTTTTTTTAAATCTACCTTTTTCTACATCGCATTTATCTACATCGCATTTCCTGCGTTCTGGCGCATTTTGGATTCGGGTCCGCCCCCCCCCCTGAATCCGCCCATGGTGACGATAGAAACTTGAGCTGTGTTGGTGACGATCAGATGAAACATAATTGAATAACCACACGAGTCATATACAGTAGATGCGATGGATGTGGTGGTAGGATTATTCGTGTCTTCATTTTTACATCGCGTTGAGACATATTAGGCACGAAATGTTCTTTATGGGATTTATATAAGTGTATAATTGTGTCACTATTCCACAAGTTCTAAAAATTGCGAGTGCCCGCTATACAGATATAATCATTTAGTAATGTGTATTTTACTGACAGTGACGCGCGGTGGTATCAGGTTATTTTCGTATGCAAATGAGGCATGATATTTTTTAATTATTTATGAGGCATGATATTTTTTAATTATTTATACTAATTAAATGCGTCACCTGAAAAAAATATTTTCGACTGATTATAAAGTATGATCATTGCACATCAAAAAATAAATGCAGAGACTAAATAGTAATGTCCGTTAACATTTTAAGGATACACGGTTATAACCCCTGATGTCAGTTTGGACATTTCCGTCTGATATAAAATGTATAATAATGCCAATCAATACATGGGGTAGTGGTGAATGAATGTTTATTTTGCCAGAAAATGTCCGAGATGATGTCTCTGATATAGAGAACAGTTTATGTCTACTGCGTGGGCATATACCTTTAAGCACCTTAAATTTCGTGCAATCGTTTCTATGCCGCGGAAACTAAATGTGAAAACATTAACGTCCGTTGCTTCCTTTCTAAATGCGTAGATACGACAATAAAGAAGCTTAATTAAGAAACGAAATGAAAGGATTTAAATTAAGATTCGTACTCATCGTCTCTACGCGGCGTAGAACCGGATTAATCAAAACTAAGGCTTTTAATTCTCATCTCTTGGCGGCTTATGAACGAGGAAAATCTGTTTAATGGCTCTACTAGCGCGTCGCCATTAAACAGATTTTCCGACCTATCATTTTCTGATATACGCCGCAAATTTGAAAATTACAATACAGTTAACCCTATAGTGAAACAATGGCGATTGTTACAACAAACTCGGTGGAATCCCACCGACTCGCCGAGGAAATAAACAGCGAAATGACATATGCCGTCCTACCTGTTACCGTGTTCGTGGGAATCGAGACGTGTTTCGCCTTCTTTGGAAACCTATTGATCCTATACGTGTTCCTGTGTAGATACCATCGGTGTAATTTCAAGTATTTCGTGATTTGTTTGTCTGTGATCGACCTCACAAGCAGTCTGACCACCATGCCGGGAGAGATTGTGACACAAACACACTGGTATGTCTATCCATCCCGGATGCTTTGCAAAGTGAAATCGTTCTGCAACATACTCACTGTTACTGCGTCAGCGATGTGCTTGTTAGTGATATCAGTGGACAGGTATTTGAAGGTGTGTCGCCCGTTCGGATGGCAAATCAGCACTAGGATAGCAATTATACTATGTCCGGTGATTCTATTACTTTCGGTGTTTATTGCTGTTCCATGCGCCATCTTATGGGGTACCCACGACGAAAAACTTGTGTACAAAGACACAAACATCACCGTCACTGTATGTGAGATTGACCGTGATTTCTTTCATACCGACGGTCCGTTGATATACATAGTGATAGTTTCTGTAGTGGTCTTAATAGCGATGATCACAATGTCGGTATTGTACGGGTTCATCGTGAAGAAAATGTTTAAAGAGATAATTCCAAAAATGAAAGCTCAGTCGTATGAAATACCTAAGGTTATTTCCAGTGAAAATGCGTTAATGGATATAAATGTACCAGCTCGTCCACAAGCAACACCAGAGGATGCGTATGTTTGTTCCAGTGGGGACAGTGATGCATCTGGTAGTAATACAACCGGTGAGCCAACCGCCACCGATAAACAAGCGGACGTAGATGGGTCAGCTACATCGGGGCCGAAGCTGGCGAGAAAACGGACGTCACAGCAGCGAAATGTCGTTGTAAGACAGAAGACCATTATAATGCTGGTGCTGACTGTATTATTTGTTGTAACCACAGTGTTATACCTCAGTTTGGCTACGGTTATCGCTACAGACGTGTTGGCTTGTATGTCGAATGCGGAAAAGTCCGTATACTTCTTTTTCTTCCGGCTCAACTTCATAAACCACGTGGTCAACCCATGGGTATACGGGTTTCTAGATCCACTTTTCCGCCAAAATATTAAAGAATTTAAAAATAAGATTGTATCAATATGTTCTGCGTGCCGCAGCCAAACACGTAGTTAGGCTAGTATACAGTTATTTCATGACCATTTAGGGAACAATAAATATCAATGCCACGCGGTTCTGTGGACGACCCAAGTCACTATTGTACTAGGCCGTATAGTTCTTAGCACATAACTACAATAATTCAGAGCTCCAGTTCAGGTGCGTAATTTGGAGGTAATCTTTTTATTTCTGCATCAAAAATGGCAAGTTGGGAGTGCTTTTGAATCGTCTCATTGAGACGATTCTAAAGGACTCCCAACTTGCCATTTTTGATGAATAATTAACAAAATTTCAACCCAAGTTGGTCAAATTACGCACCTTAACTGGAGCTCTGTAATTACAATTCATTACTCATAAACTCACATAATAAAGTGTGTATTAGTAAAATGCTTAGGTCTCTCACCACGAAGTAGAATGTAAACAAATAACGCGTTTAAAGCGTTCTTTGTTTACTTTCTACTTCGTGGTGAGAGACCCAAGAATTTTACTAATACACAATTTATTAGGTGAGTTTATGATACTATGTTTGTCTCATATTGTCGAATTTTCTCTCAACAATAATAAGCGAATTATGAACGTCAACTCCCTGCAGGTCTTTTCTATATTTTAGTGCGCGAAGTGTAAATGTATTTATGGCCATGACCTAATTGTTGTTTATTTCACCAAGTGGGCAATCACAGTGTAATAACACAGCTTGTAATAACAATCATAATACAGTAGTGTAATAAATATGCAAATTAGCTCATATGCAGATAACAGGTGTGGTGACCAATACAGCTGCAATGTATGATGACGTGCTTATGCAATAAATATAATCTAATATTTGTGATGATGTAATATTGTATTTATTAAACATGTTCACTAAATATAGCCTCGTTTCTTATGAAAACAGTAAACTCGTTTAATAAATAGCATATTAAATCATCACTCATGTAATATCCTCTATATATTACCCAAGCTGTCTTGTAAATAGGTAACGTAACCTGGAAAATCACGAGCAACGTTATAATACAGTGAAACGTGTCTAAGCCGGTCACCAAGAACACACCTGTGGTCTTATTCTTGATGAGTTTCTTGGTCATTTATCTCAGGTGATAACATCTGTTCGCGATCGCATAGCAAACAACAACGGCTCAGCATTATCAAATGTCTGATTTACAGTGAAACCTCTCCAAACCGGACACCCTGGGGATCTCCCAGGGTGTCCGGTTTATAGAGGTTTCACTGTAGAACAACTTCCATCAATAACAAAACAGTCAGCCTCCCCAAAAAACATTTATTTGATCAAATTTCATCAAATATAAACAATCTGGGGAGCGGGACTTTTATTTTTGAAATAAATATTGTTTATATTTAATGTCTTCAATAGCTGAAAGTTCGTCGGCAGCAAAACGTGAACAGACAGTAGTAACATTTATGGAATATACATAGTGCTTCGGGTCGTCCACAGCTCTGAAGGGCAATATGTTTTGACTGTTCCCCGAAATGACCATGAAATAACTGTTTTATTACTCAACCTGTAAACTGTGTATGTGACGTGGGGTGCATCGACTGACTGATCAAAATTACGTTGAATTAATCATGACGTAATCTTCGACAAAAATTCAGTGGTAAAATAGTTTTGACTGGCCTGGGCACGCGGAACTATTGCACAGGCAAACGGAACTATTGCACAGGCACGTCAAAACCCAGGAAATTAGTCTTAACTATGGACTATCAACTTATATAGGGAGTTGGATAATACTATCAATTACATGTATACAAGGAGATATGCGGTAATATTAACTGTAAGTATTATGTGCTTACCAAGAAATATAATCTACCGCTTGTGCCAATGTAATAACATAGATATAACATAACTCGTTGACTGATTTCATTAAAAACTCAGCATAGCCACGTTTCTTGTTAAATCAATGACTGAATGGCGAACAGCGTAGGCTCTGATCAGACTGTGCGGATGCACAGGCTGATCTGGTACTACACTGGTCGCAAACAAATTCATGAGATACCGCAGATCATCTTTGATACATTTGATAGTTTCTGTATTGTTGTGCTTGTTTTACTTGTACTTGTATATGTTGTTGAACATTTCAACTTTCGACGTCATTTACGGAAAAAAACAATTTCATCAACTTTCGACGTCATTTACGGGAAAAAATTGTATTTTTTGTAAATATAATTCCTGAGAAAGCGCACAATCTTCTTAGGTACAAAAGAACACTCCCAGTAAATGACGTTGAAAATTGACTAAGAATTTCAGAGTTCATATGCCCATTTGTCGATGCACACACTGATCTGGGACTACGTTGGCGGTTCAAGTTTACCCGGTCACGTAGCATCGTGACTACCCGTGACATTGTTTCGTAACATCGTGACCATCCCTTGTTAGCAGTTCGGTCACGACTGACATGTTGGATCACGTTGGTGCGATAGATTGGACAACAAAGCCTG
>CM055272.1:34937832-35003948 GCA_029237695.1 Conchocele bisecta
TTGCTGTTTGGAGGTGGTTCGTTTCCCCTTTCAATCGGTTGAACGTCGCGTTTTGGTGATTTCCGCTTGAAGAGCGCTTTTACAATGAACACATACAGTACCAGCATAGCGACTAGGGCAATGCCTATCGTGCCGGAAATAGTAACCGAGTACGCCAACGGTGCGCGCGTCTGTACGTATGCCTGGTCTATCGCGCATACGGTGACGATCACTGACTCTTCCTTGTACGTAGCATTGGCGTCGTGCGTACCCCAGAAGAGTGCGACCGGGAAGGCTACGACGGTCGATATGAATAGAATCACTAAGCACAAAATCACGGCTGTCCTTGTCTTAATCTGCCAGCCAAACGGGCGGCAAACCTTCCGGAATCTGTCAACGCCAATCACCAAAAGACACAGAGCGGACGCCATCACAGTAAACACGTTGAAGAAAGATTTTATTTTGCAAATCATTGGATACGGATAAACATACCAGTGCGTCTGCGTGACTATCTCTCCAGGTAATGTTGTCAAGCTGCTGGTAATGTCAATCACGGACAGACAAAGCACGAAATATTTGAAATTGCAACTGTGGTACTTAAACATAAAAACGTATACAATTAACAAGTTGCCAAAGAACGCCATACCCGCCTCTATTCCAACGAATATGGTGACAGGTAAAACTGCTGACGCCATGTTACTGTTCATCTCCTCCGCTAGATGGTGTGATTCAGTCGAAATACTTGTTGTATTTTCCATTATGTTGCTCTTTATTGTTGTTGTTATTGTTGTTGTTCTTAATTCTGCTGCTCTAATTCCGCTACAGATTGTGATCGTGCTTTGTTGTTGTCGTTGTTGTTGTTTCGGTTAGTCCTGTTATTCCACTAGCGATGGTCACGTCAGTGCATCCTTGCTGTAGTTTGTACATGCAGCCCATGCTCAATAATTGGAAATCCAATAATTGTTTACAAGAAAACATTGTTAATGTGCAATCATAATTTTGCAATTACGAACAAATTATCAAATTTAAATTAACTTTTCTTCAGACGCAAAAAAAACATGTCACGCGCCTTTCGCAATTGGTTACAACTATAATCTTGCACATTTGTATAATAATCATCCAACACATTCATGTATTGACTCAGTTATGATATCAGGTCGAAACCCTGTGTTTGTGTATTTTAATAACTATTAAACCGTTCGATTACCCTGGAAATAACACGACGCGTTGTATTCCATAATGTCAATTTGTTATCATAACATGTTTTTATCTATCTAGCAACACGGACGTTTCGTGTCCTGTGTGGCCAACTAGGAAGAATTCATCCTACTATATATATATACTTCCGCTAAAAACACTTAATTATCGAACATTGTTGATAGCACAGATAACAGGATATCAGTAATTAAAAGATCTGGTTGGAGAAATTGGGCTTATGCGATTTGTAACCTGTGTACTTCCTGACCAAATAGCACTCTCCATACCAGCGGACCCTTCACTAAGACGTTCGTATGTGCATATTTAGGATCGTCATGAAATTTCAATTGTTGGATTTACATTTATCGAGTATAGGCTGCATATGCAGCCTATGCTCAATAACTGTAAATCCAATAATTGTTTACAAGAAAACATTGCTAATGTGAAGTTTACAATAAGCATAATTTGCACTTACGAACATATTTTTAGTCCGTATGAAGTTTGGTGAAACCTGTGTAGCCTGAAAAGGATCTACAGTGCTTGTTACACGCATGGGGGCTGGTTCATTGACGGAATGGCGAATAATGCAGATCCTGATCAGACTGTGCGGATGCACAGTCTGATCTGGATCTACACTGGTCGTAAAACCCGTCAGCGTCAATTTCTTTAGTCACAGTCACCAAAGCCAACCATGAAAACAAACAACTTATAATTTGCCATCTTTTGGCCATTACATTACATCCCAAAAATATCAAAACTTAGATACGTTTTCGTAGATATTAAAATGAATTCCTCTCCCAGATTTTATTTGACGATTTTATAGGTAAATTACTTTTTTCTATGGCATATTAACATGAGGCTAAACAAATATTATTACATAGGGTATACCTATGTATAGGGATCGCCTCCGACAGCTAGCCACGCCCCAGACCCCCTCGATGCGGTGGTAGGTAGTGATATCTTGGAGTAACCATAACAACAAAATGCATTGTGTTACTCAACGTTTAACTGTCATACGCAACCTCTAATTGAAAATAATATTATGAAAAAAATACTTGCACTGCACAATATCAACAACGGATGTTCAACGTACAAAAATACATCGGATTATTTTGTTGCGCGTGATTTGCCCCCATTTGCGGTCATCGCTAAATTTAGTAACAGAGTTAACTCCCCTCCGAATACTCTCCGAAACAAGCGACGCGTTTAACACACAAACTACATCAAGTTTGACCTTCCGACAGCCTATTGTTTCACCCGACACCTGTGCGAAACAAAACTCGCACGTGTAGGTCTAACTGATGTTTAATCCTCATTCTCTCTCTCTATCGATGGATTTACAGCGGATTTTAGTGACATTCCCGAATTCGGCATGATTGACATTTGTCTATGGTGGCCAATACACGCCAACGTGAGTGTCAATTCTACGTTCAGGGAAGGGGGTCAATAAGTCAGTATTTAAGGTGATAACTTACAGTCCAGGAACAAATTAATGACAGTATAACACATCCAGCGTATATTAATACCCATATTAATGCAAATACTGAAATACGACAACAAAAAATATAACAAGTTTGGGCTTCCATACATTGAAAATTTTGTCAGCGGTTTCCTCAATGACGTCATTTGTATGTTTTAATATACTCGATCCGGGGCCAACTATTTCATTCACAAAACAGAAGTAAGCTTGGCGATGTACAGATAAGGTATTTTCAGGCGCGACACCGCTTCCGTGGCGGAATTATTGTAACTATTGCTCTTCAATCAGTTTTCAATATATCTATAATGATCATAGATATCTGGAATCTGCATACTTGAATTGATGATGTCTTGTATATGTGTTACCGTATCTTTCTGATATTGCTATGCATAATCTGTAATGTTGTTGAATGTTTTGGTACATACTGTAGCAGTGCATATTGTACTTCAAGTTGTGCCATATCAATAGTTTACCCCTTAACCATTAAAACGCGGAAAAATAAAATTGCCGTCTGCTCATTTTGTATATTTATGTCTGTTCATGATCGCATAGCACACAGCTAGTATTATATGGCTCAGAATGATCAAAGGCCTGGGGGCGTTTCAATAAACTTCGTACTATTGATAATTATGTTAGTAAGTCCAAAATTTCACATTAACAGTGTTTTCTTGTAAACAATTAAAACAGGTTCCAGTTTCGTTTGAGCAAATCCAGTTGCTCAAAATAGCGACCCCATATGCATAAGGAGGGTTATGAAAAATTTAGACTGCACTTAACTATGAAAATTACTCAGCAATCACCAGTGCAACTCATATATTGATGTCACTATGAAACTTTTCATAACATTGTTCTGAGAAAAACAATAGTCATTATGAAAATTTTCATAAACCGTACTATCACTATGAAAATTATCATAAGCCGTACAATCGATCTCACTATGAAAATTTTCATAAACCGTCATATTCCCTCTCACTATGAAAATTTTCATAGACCGTAATATTCCCACTCACTATGAAAATTTTCATAGACGGTCATATTCCCTCTCACTATGAAACTTTTCATAACATTGTTCTGAGAAAAACAGTAGTCATTATGAAAATTTCATAAACCGTACTGTCACTATGAAAATTATCATAAGCCGTACAATCTATCTCACTATGAAAATTTTCATAAACCGTCATATTCCCTCTCACTATGAAAATGTTCATAGACCGTAATATTCCCTTTCACTATGAAAATTTTCATAGACCGTCATATTCCCTCTCACTATGAAAATTTTCATAGACCGTCATATTCCCTCTGACTATGAAAATTTTCATAAGCCGTAATATTCCCTCTCACTATGAAAATTTTCATAAACCGTAATATTCCCTCTCACTATGAAAATTTGCTTAAGCAGTACTATCCCTCTCACTATGAAGATTTTCATAAACCGTCATATTCCCTCTCACTATGAAAATTTTCATAAGCCGTAATATTCCCTCTCACTATGAACATTTTCATAGACCGTCATATTTCCTCTCACTAAGAAAATTGTCATAAGGACAGTAATATGCCCTCTCACTATGAAAATTTTCATAGACCGTCATATTCCCTCTCACTATGAAAATTTCTAATCAACTAAACAACCTATTTAAAATGCGTCAAAGCAGTATGCGTATCTTTAGAACTTCTAAGATCCGAAGAGAATGTTATTCATTGATTCCTAATGTGTAAATATAATACGAATATTTTACAATTACTTGGAATGTTAGTTTCTAACATTGACTCTTATTACTGGCACAAGTATACTGGCCATCCATTACCAAAGCATCATTTCAGTTTGTAATATTATTCAACAAAGCACTACTTTGTTATGATAAAATACAAAGCTGCATATCCTGTTGATAGGCCAGTTGCATGCCACAAAACACATGACCACGATTTGAAAAACGTGAATTTATTTATTACTGACGTTAAACGGCCTGTCAACAGCTAACGACATATGAGATACGCCATGTAATTTTGTACCTAAGAACATGAAATTACAGAAACTGTGATATTTTCTGTAAATTACGTTCGAAAGATCAAACTCATTTTCATAGGAAATGTCGAATGGTCCCACACTTGCTGTGAACATTTTATTTTTCATGAGATATTGCACATGTTCCTAGACAAAATATCACATTAGGCCGGGTTTACTGGTTCGAATCCCAAATTTCACCCGTTGTGAAAGAGGGACAATTCCAACAATCAGTATTGGATATTTGCAATTCATTTCGACAGTTCTATTGGTACAATCTATGTCACATTCAAACGAGTACCACTGAAACCGGTACTGGTAGACATTTCTATCATTATCAGTATAACATTGGCACAGTCCACGGACTCAAATTGACAAATACAATACCGGTATAACCAGATTTGCAATGCATGCACAGACGTGTCTAGTAGTCGTGTTTAGTGGTTTTAGCGTTGACTATAAGAAAAGTACGGGATACACTTTTCAATAGGACATACAATCAGCGAAGTTAATACCGCTCAGCTATATACTATATGTGATGATCATTGCATTTGCTGGTTGAATAGCGAATAGTGTAGACAATGACCAGAGTGCGCCGATACGCAGACTGATCTTCGTTTACACTAAACACGACAACTAGACACGTATGTGCATGCATTGCAAATCTGTTTATACCGGTATCGATGTGTGCATTGTGTAATTGTGGTATATATCATTATATGTATGCCACGTTTTACAAATATCTCTAAAATACTAGAAAGCTAGGATATGCATGCCTAGCGTGTCGTTAGACGTCCGGCGAACTGCTACCCTAGTGAAAATGTGAACGAAATCCCATTGAAATCCCAATGGGATTTCAGTGAAATCACACTGTGATTTCACTGAAAAATTTGGTCGAAATCCCAATGGGATTTCAGTGAAATCCCATTGGGATCTCGGTGAAATCTCACTGGAATTTCAGTAAAATCCCACTGTGATCCTGGTGAGATCTTGTTAAAATCCCACTGAAAAATTTGGTCGAAATCCCACTGGGATCTCGCCAGATTTCAGTGAAATCCCACCGAGATCTCATTGGGATTTCTCAAAATTTCACTGGGATCTCGCCAGATTACAGTGGGATCTCATCGGGATTTCTCAAAATTTTACTGGGATCTCGCCATATTACAGTGAGATTCCACTTTATTTCAGTGAAATCCCACTGGGATCTCGCCAGATTTCAGTGAGATCTCAATGGGATTTCTCAAAATTGTACTGGGATCTCGCCAGATTACAGTGAGATCCCACTTTATTTCAGTGAAATAAAAATAACTCGAACTAGAATTAACTCTTAATGTAAATTTATGCAAGTTATGGATACAAGTCTGCGGCCGGCTTCACTTTCATATTTCAGTTCATGTTTTTTTTAAGCCTTTTTTTTCTCTGCATAAGTCTTCAGTCCATTTGACAAGGTTTTTATGTTTGTGAATGTCCTTGATGCAACGTCTTGTGTAGTCAGGTTCAGAGACTGGCAGTATGGGCCGGGATAATCCATGCTCGTCTTTCCCTGCTGAAAAATATATGAAATTGTGTGGCAGAGCGACGGTAGTAGGGAAAGAATGTGGGTTACAGGTATTAATGGCACCCCCGGCCCCTCATAATTAGTGTCTGTGGCTGGAGAAATGGGCTTATGGGTTTTGTGTCTAGTGTAGATCCAGATCCGCAGTCTGATCAGGATCTGCACTGCTCACAAATCCCATATGCCCCATTTCTCCATTCACAGCTACAAATGAGGATATATAATTGCAAGTTATTTTTTGTTACCTATGACAATGTTTCATTGCCTCCAAAATAAAACAGTTTGCTTTCAAAAATAAAATACATGTTTCAAAACAACATTTAATGATTTATGTCAATATTTTAGAAGAATAGTAAAGTAAACTTTAAATTCACTTAAAATACCCATTTGTGAACTTCGATGTGCATAAATTATGCATATTTAGTTAATACCCAACTGAAATATTACGAAATTCGGGGTTCCGGTAAACATCGATTGGAAAAAGTTGCAAAAGGACGAAACTACGTAGGTACGAAATCGCGGAAATTCTCCAAGATATTTACGGATTTTTTTTACGTTTTTTTACAATAGAGTTAGCCAAATCAGATTGAAATAAATAATTAATAATGTAATAAACATTATTAGTTCTCGACATCAAAGGATTTCATCAGAATATATCGATTTCGTACGTAAATCTTGAAAAAACAAAACTTTCGCACTTTTCGTCGAAGCAGAAAGTTGCAATCATCGGCCTTTCGGATGGAACAATTTAATGATAATTTCAACCGTTTAAACATCATATTTGTGACAGAAAACATCAATAAACTACAGTTAAGATACTTACCTTAAATTTACAACATGTCTGGAACAATCAACGCTTTGTAGATCGAACTGTTGGTAGATTTTCTCAACCAGGTATAGCGCGAATAGGATTTTTATTTTCCAAAATGGCGCCCGCGTGCGAGTGGACAGAATTTGCGCGGAGGGGTACATTTGAAAAATTGAATGCGAAGCTCAATATTAGGTTCCGAAACACAAAATTAGTATCAAATAAAAGATATTTCTTTGTAATTTTTCATTAAATATATGCATTAATATGGATAATTTTATGATTTGATGGGCGACGAGGCCGTAACTTTTGGGATTATTTACGTCGCGTAGGCAAGTCCTATGTTAATTATGCAAATGTCTCGGTGTACGTCATTCAATTTTCTGTCAATCAAAATCATAGAGTATAAACAGCCCGCAAATAATTTCTAAGCCGGTAGCTGGTACCAAAGCACTCGCAGACATTGCACATTTTTATCAGTGGGATCGAGTTGGTTAATCCCCAGTTAATTATCCAATTAAGTTAATACATGATACAAAATATTTATGACACATAATTATAATACAGTGGCTTCGGAACGTGGGCAGCAGCAGGGCTGTACAAATCGGCACGCCCGACGCCCGGGACAAGTCGGTTTTGGTCTCGGGCAAGTGGCTCTATGCTGAAAGTTAGTCCGGGCAAGTCACTATTTTCCGTTGAAAACGACCCGCCACAAGCTGTTTTCTTCACTAGACTAATCCTAAATTGTAACATTTCATCGATCGATAACGCCTAGGGCGTGTGTCGGCTTCCTGTGGCGATACACACTTACACAGAAGCTGCTATACTGTGTTATAGCAAGAAAAGTGATATACTAGCTGTGACCCTGATTAGATTAAATTATTCGAATTTGAAAGCATAATCTCACCGACAATTCCGCATGAACTCTGAAGTTTGTGTCAACTTTTCAACACCATTTACGGAAAATATTTTGGAAATCGATATCGGCGAAATATGGCGATAGACCTTTCGGAATACACATTTACGGGTATGAAATTATTAAAAAAAAAAAATATTATTTTTGTTATTTCTCAATGAAAGTATACGATGTGACCACTCATTTGAACCGTCTCGACGAGACGAAATAAATGGTGGTCGCGGAATATACTTCTGAGTGCATAGAAGGAAAATATTTGTCCGCAAACATAAGCGTATCCTCAGCATGAAATGGGTTACTGCATGATTGCCCCGTGATGCGATGATGAAAGTCGCACGTTCGCGACGTCTGTGGGACATCGAAAGGCGTGTTGACCAATCAGTAACATTTCAAAACATAGCCTAAAGGTCACACAGTTTACATCCTCGTGCTGAATGAGGTCATACAATAAACATCTGTACACACAGCTGGGTGTATCGATTTTTTGCACAAAGCATCGCACAAATCTCGTCATATATCCCCTGGCACGGATACTGCACTGTATGCATATTGACATGATTACCTGATTAAAGGTATTACATTTGCTAACATACTAATAATTTCATGTACTTTGAATGTTTTTTCTTTGTTTTCCCTTTTCTTCTCTATTTTTTTAATATTTGTTTGGGATCCACGAGAGACCCGCGTTATAATGGAGATCGCGCTATATACGCTAAACGCGATCGCGTTTAATAATGGAGCTGCAGTGTAATTAGCGAATTAACAGCTGTTGCCAACAAAAAAAACAACTGAAACTTCAAAAAGTTTATTATTTACCGTTCCGCGAACATACTGATAGACATTAAATATTGTAAATATAGACGTGATTTCATTTTCGAGTGGACTCACCGGAATATGTATACGTAAATTATAATTTCCAGGACCAGTCACTTCTTTTGTCAAGTCACTTGTCCGGGACAAGTGGCAACCGCCGCCTCAATATTTGGACAGCAAAAAAATAATTTTTTACTGAGATTCTCAGTGAAATTTCACTTGGAAGCTGAACCGGGAATTCACTGCGATTTCACTGAAATTCAGTGAGATTTCATCGAATTTCACTGAGATTTGGAAATAACACCGGGATATGATAATCTCAGTGAATTTCACTGGGATTTCAGTGAAATCTCAGTCACATTTTCACTAGGGTATGTTATGGAATGAACGTCACTCTATGTGAGTGGTATCATACTGATGTTGGTAAACATCCATTCTTACGAAGTTGCATGCATACTCGTTACATGCAGCATAGGTGAAATGCACAGTATAAAGTATAATTTGTATAAATAGATGACATATTGATAAAGGTTTTACATTACGTATACAGGCAGATTATAACAAGTAGTTAACATATAAAGGATATGACGTGCCACCAATTTGCATCAGAACAAAGTGCCCACAACATTAATATGATAAAAGATGACGAAAACATCAGTATGGGCACACACATTCCAGTTTGTAACATAGGTAGATGCACATTCGTTTGATATTACATGTTTCGTGCAAATAAACATTCATTTACCAGACGATATTTAATTTGTATTATTATATTAACAACAATACATTTTCAGAAACCTCACGATAACTGGCACAGATCATTACAATTCCGCCATATCTGATGTGACATGTCGATCATAACAAGATGCCCTCTATAGACAAAGAAGCTGATGTCGTGTCTGCCTAACAGTACTCAAAATAAACAAACATTCGGTGAAAAGCCGACTGAGTTCACCCTTATACTACGAAAACATTTGCAATAACATAAAATTAACACAAAAAAAAGGCAAACAAAACATTTATCTCACTGACATAGCGATAAAGCTAAGTTGTTATAAATATATTTTATGCGTAAGACCCGTGTTTTTAAAAAGCACAACACCTGCCAAATATGTGTTGCGACCGACTTTTATGCTCATTTGCATACAAGATGTAAGACCACACCAGGAAATTGTGTTCTCACTACCATTACGTTTTGGGACTATGTAGGCTAGAACATTATTGTTTATGTTTAATGCTGAACACAATTATTTGTATTTTGTATTTGTATTCCACGGACAAGTGGACGGATGTTAACTGCAATATAAATTAACAACTTAACACCGACCACTAGTCAGTATGCGATAATTGATGCAGTCCATGTATAGCAACGTTTACGATGAGTTAATAATTGTATTTATTGCATTATAAAATGGGCAGTCGCAGTGCATTAACACAGTTTAATAAAAATCATAAAACACTAGACTAAGTGTAATAAATGTGCACATTAGCTCGTTACTGAAAACAATTTTGGTGACCAGTGCAGCTTCAATGTATGATGTGCTTATGCAATAAATAAATCTTAACATGTGTGATGATTTAATATGGTATTTATTGAACTCGTTTACTAATTAAATAAGAAACGAGGTTATGTCGAGTTTCTTTTGCAATTAGTCAAGGAGTAGAAATAAAAAAACTCGTTTAATAAATACCATGTTAAACCATCACTCGTGTAATATTTTCTATTTGCTATTTGATTGATTGATTTATTTGTTAACGTCTCACAAATACGGACAACATACCCCTCGCCCCCTGTATAGCCCCACTTTGTCCGCCTGGGCAGCAGGCCGTGAATTTCCCTTCCAATACACTCGCTCTCCCTCGAGTGAAGGAGGCAGCGTAGATTCCCAGCACCGACTTGATGAAGAAGCGTCTAGAAAGCAGACACACGGATCAAAATACATCATTGCGTGTTCACTAGATGTTGGATGGGAACTTCACCTGATGACACACACAATTGTAATTCTACTTCATGGTTTTATTTATGGGTACTGAGGACATAATTGCTGCGAACTGTGTAGACTCTGACCGAAATAGGTGGACGTACGAGCGTATGTGTCGGTACCGGTTCAACTAGTCGAATGGGCTACATGTACATGTTCAGTTTTTGTCAGAACATCGCGCATACAATGTATCATATTGATCTCTTCGCAGCTTAAACCTCAGATCGACCAAGAGCCAACAGTTGTATAAAGGCTGTCTTGTTTATCAGGCATGATTTCACTGTAACCGCTGTATGGTCAATCATCTGTTTATGTAGCACATACCGATGTTTGATTATTTACAATACATGTAGTCTATCTTCTCCCTGTGACATTCGTGTTTGTACACAATTTTATTTACAGATGAGCAATGACGCTGACTGTATTGATTGATATTAAACAATAGTGTGTATACGTGTAGCTGTACATCAATTCAACATACACCAGGATAGCAATATAAACTAATCGATCAAAGTACTGGCTAAGCGGACAGGTTCCCATTAAACGCACATTACTATGGTCGCTCGTTATGGACATTTCGTCTTTCGTTTCGCTAAGTATATAAAGTCGATAATTTACGCCGCATAAATTTACGCATCGCAAATTAGCGCCTCGAATAAACGAAGAGACGAAATGTTCATAACGAGCCACCATACATTGTACAGTAATTTTTCGGGCGCGGGCTCAGAAACACCGAAACGCAATAAAATTACCTTCGCGATCTAAAGACAAATATCATACTGTGAAGTATCAGCAGGCTTACTAATTAATTTCATCACATGCTGATCTCGGGTTCCTTTATGACGTGATGGCACTTGCCTGCCATGCTATTAATCATTCAGCCTCACAACGGCAAGCACATGATTAGGCAAAGCAAGTCAATTGCGGTATTGTGTTACTTTACGGAGAAATCATATAACATACTATGTAATTGGCGTTAAACACAGAAATTTATTGGCTCACAGCTAATATATAAAAGCGTGTAGCATATCAGAAATATCGGTAATACCCGATACTTGTAAATAATATTAACTATTTTCTGTCTGTCAATTATATAAGACAAAACCTGGTAATTTATCAGATAGAAGTGACTCTTGAGATAATGTACACATAAACAGTCTGATCTGGATCCGCACTGTTCATCATATTTATATTAGATTTATAACCTTATATAATATGTAAACATATACCAATACTATTAAATACGAAATATACAGTGGAACCCCTCTAAACCGGTCACTCGGTAAATATGGATATTTAACTTACTTGTGTTTAGCTGTTATGTATCTCTGATTACAATGACGTTTCATGGTTGTAAAACACTAGAATGTAACGTGAAGCGCTAATATGTCTGATTTACAGCGGAACATCACCAAACGGGGCCCCCAGGGTGTCCGGTTTGGAGAGGTTCCACTGTACGTGTAAATTTTACAAAAGTACACGACTATACAATACCAGATTTTACTTCTAACAGATAGCTCACATCTACAGTCTGTCCACAGTTCAATCGGTTAAATCTCTGCAACAACAATAACTGATGATATTTATTCAACTAATAGTGAAACAATTAGCGTAAGCCCTGACCAGAACGCACATCCGTGCAATCAAGATCTGATTCAACACAGCTTGTAATTATAATATTAACTGCATCAGAATATTTTGCAAATATATCAATAGCCATTTGACTTTGACAGTTACTGTAACTGTATGTATTGTGAGGACCAATAATATGAATGCTACCAGATCTGGCATAACCACGGTCTGGTCGGCTTCCACTATATGTCGCTGACTTTGCATGTTTGTCATTTATTGATACAAAACAAAGGAATAAACGAGTTGTAACGAGTTGTCCACCGACAATTTAAACAAATATATCAGATACAATTATATAACATATTAAACATAGTACATGCTTATCTCCAACAATATGTAACAGTATGTTGTGAAGAAATAATAATATTTGTTAGCACATTTCAAATGTACGATAATTGGTACGTTGGATGTGGGCAAAACATTCATAGCAATTGCCAGTTGAAACTCCACACTTTCGCTAAGCATTGCCATCTTCGGTGATTTATAAGACCTCATAGTATTTAAGTGGAATAAACATTTTTGAAATGGACCGGAGGCGCTTACGAACTGCGGAGGGAGTCGATGTAAACCAGTGTTCAACGAAGCCTATATATTTTTGGCGGGGCCCTAATTATACATATAAGTAACCTGCGAAAAATTGGATATTGGTAAATAAGAGTGTTTATAAAAGTGAACGATAACTAGCAACGCTAGTTATTTTTCCGTATTATAAACATGTTTGTTAATCAATGGTTACTAATATAAATTATGTTATTTAAAGTATCTACACTAACTTCAACAATGGGAACTTATTTGTAAATGCGGTATAGTATTATCATTTCACAAAATAACGCAATTTCACAATTGTTCTGTACTGGTACATGTATACCGAAAATTCCAAATTATGCCAAGCCATAATTATTTCTCCTGGCCTGTTTATGACAATTTCTGATAGCATACACTTGACTATAACACATATTTTGGAAAATGTGAAAACATTAATTGCGATTCATTTGAGTATGTCATTTACTGTGCATTAAGTGAACACAAATATCACATTACAAACAAATGAATAAGATGTAAATATGAGGTGTATGCGACACGACACGAGCTGATAGGCTTTTAAAAAAGTTGAGAGACGGGTATTTCAGCGAAAATATCGTTTTCGCTTACAAATTTATTTGATAAAAAAATCAATATTCGTTCTTATGCATATAGTTGTACAAAACGATCGTGTTCACTTGGTTTTCGTTTAGGAACCTTCAACAGATATTCGTTGTAATGCTACTTGATCACTCTCTCCAATGATGTTGCAACTAATGATTGAACAACGGTAACTGGTCAAGTTTGGTATTATTGATATAGTCGACGGGAGATGCTAAATGGCAATGATTAATTCGCAATGGAGTGGGAAACACCACGGACATTACAAATCGCTTAAATACACGGCGCGAAATTTATCACGGTTAAATTAGGTGATAAACTACTTTCACCTAGAATTAACGATAGGTCGCAACTCAATGAACTTCGTCTGGTTTAAAGACCGAATAATTACAGTCGAGCGTTTACAATCAAAGCAACTGAAGTCAATAAAATACATCACAGTATTTCGGCCAAATAATGTTTAATTTCGGACACGTTACACCGCCACATTGCCGTCTGAAAGATACAATAAAAAATCAAAACTGCTCGCAGAATTGTTACGGCCGCGGATTAGCACAGTAAGTAGAGCGTCGGACTGCGCATCGGGAAACCCCTGGGTCGATATCACCTCGGACCTCTGCGAATGGCCGATTCGGCGTGTCCTGTGGCAAGAGAACTTCGTGCTAGCGTAGTCCTATCTGATGGGGATTTAAATAGTCGGTCCTGACATACAAGGTCATCGAGCTAGTGCCGTCGTTAAATCAAATCATTTACATTTTATTTCGGCGGAGCAGTTCTGCCATCTTCTATAACCTCTGAATATGTATGGGCATTTATTATAAACCAGTCTCGTGATATTCTATAAGTATGTTTGTGTTTCCATCAAACACCTGTCGGTGGCACATATCAATAATCATGCCGAATAACCTTGTATAACAGGGTATGGAACGTGTCCTTTCAGCCCTTAAATATAAGCCGAAACGAAACCTTGTATAATTCAAGCAAGTTGCCGTGTTCTTGTTTAATGTTTTGTTTACGCAAACACTCAGTTATAAATACAAATGTAGAGAATGGAATTATGTTAGTGTTTTCCACGCCATACCACGACTTTCACGGTCTTATCATCTAATTAGTAATGAATTAGTATCGATAATAATGTCAGATAAGAAGGCCAATAATTGATATACGATTATGGGTCAAATTAGGCTCGCCACAATCACCCCATTTATTATTTCAGAAATTGAGAATATGTTTCTAACATTCTATATGCCCTGACTTGATAGGCTACCTATGACAGAAGGCGTTGCTGGATACATGTAGCTATTTGTTAGCGTTACAGTTTCGTGACGTCAGCATAGAGCGGGACATTCAGTACTATAAATACATACTATGTTTATTCTACGTTTATTATTATTAATCAGTTGAATGAACATCAATTTAACAACATCAATTTAAACTTAAATTGAATTACCAACAATTAATGTGATTACATAGTGATATCTTGTTTATCATTAATAGTAGCAATAGTACATATCACGGATATCAATTTAGGATATACAGGTAAGACCAGTAGTTGTATTACATTGGTTCAGAACAGTTGTCCACTGTCTCATTGACATCTATGGGCAACATTTCGCTATACTCAAATTGATACACTTGATATGCAGTATTACGTGTTACATAGACACATTGTTGTGTGTTTTTTTTGTTTGCAATAAAATCAATGTTTGATATAATTTCATCAAATAAAACAAATTGAAGATGGTGACATGTTTGTATATATAGTACATATTTGTACAGCATTCAGACATACGTGTTGTCGAGATTATTCAATATATTCCTTAATTGACATCATGACATATTTCGAATTTATTTTCCGACACATCAAATGCAATAAGTTTCATCTTCCGTCTGTTAGTTAGTATTTATAAGCACAAGTCAGAATATGTAAATATAACCAAACAATTTATATGCATACATAATATACTATCACACATATACGTATACATACCACTGGACAAAGTAGTGGTTGGAGTATCGGAATTGACAAAAAGTCTGTATAACATATCCTGGGATGCCATTACGGACACCTGTGTGTTAGACTCGAAAATACCGCTCGCATAAATTTTCTTCGCGCGCGGTTGTGTTATCAGAAGTCCATTGGTTGTTGTATACGTCACATGACTCCAATGCTCCAATGGCATTTCGGGAAAGGAAGAGACTAATTTAACTCAATTAATTCAATACATGATCATCGTAACGTGTAACTTTACATACTATTTATTATTTGTCTTACTTTGCTTGTGCCTAGGATGGACATTTACGAGTTTGAATCACCGACGAAGAAAACATTCGATGGAGTTCACGTAGACGGAAATGAAGGTAAATGTACATTATTATTTATTGCATGTGCTAGTACTTGTTATGCCCCACCATGATAGTGGAGGGGGTATTTAGTTTTACCCTTGTCCGTCCCTCCCATCCGCAACCCCGGACCCGTTGTAACTCGCAAAACTTTAAACTGTAGTAGCTACATACGTGAAGATCTGTATGTAGCTTCCTTATGACGAGTAGATGCGCAACGTTTATTTAGATTTTTTATTCGACCTCGGGTCATGGATTATCTCCCTTTTTTACTTTTCATTTTCAAATTTTAGAAAATGACATAATCTTGTTTCAAGTATTTCAGTATTATCATAATATATGCAGGAACAAAAGTCAAAAGCCATGTATTTGCATTGCTTTAACCCTTCAAATGCAGGAAACGAAAATTGTCGTCTGCTGCCCACCACATATCACTATCCAACATGTTTTCCTTTTTTTTAACTTGACTCATTTTTTCCGCGCAGTCGACTTAGCCATTTTCAATGTTAACTTTTCGCGTTTACAATGTTAAGTTTTCGTGTTTAAGTCCATTTCGTTGGTACTGTACCACCTAGGACCTACATGTAGCATACTATTGTTCTGTTATTTCTATTTTTCACCTACATTGCTTGGCCCTACTTGTAAATGACTCTTTTGTGTTGATGGGCCAATAAGCACCATTTAATTCCATTCCATTGTTACATGCAATTACACGACGCATGATGACCCACGGGAACGAATTGTTAATTCGAGGGAACGAATTGTTAAATTGAGGGAACGAATTGTTATTTCGTGGGAACGAATTAAAAAAAAATCCATGTCCCCTGCGGGGCTCCGTAGAGACGCAACTACTGTATAGTTTGTAGAAATTGACTTTTCTTGCAAACAATGACACGTGGATGATACACAGCGGCCAGCGTTAAACTTGCCCAGGATATCAACGTTTCTCAGCACTATTGCAATGCAAACTCGCAATCAAGCAACTTGATTGTCTGACCCTGAGCTGTAGCACAGCTCAGGCTCAGCCGATCAAGCTGCTTGATTTCAAGCATAAGTTTCACGTACATATATTTTGAAATAAGGAACTTTGCAAATATTGGCAAACTTAGCGCAGGCGGTACTAGTGTATATATGGGCTGCGTATATCGCATAGTGTTGTTATTCACTCGTGATGTATGACATATATAAAGAGCCATCCACCGCACTGGCAGGGTATCAACGTCTTGGATGCGGTTCACGCCCTTTATATGATGTATATATATATAAATATATAAACATATCAACAAAGTGACATGTTCTGTTCATTCTGGCGTCGGTAAGCTTACTATTAACGTTTTTCATGCAGTATATATATGTGCTGTGACTGGAGCAATGGGATTATGGGTTTGTGACATGTGTAGATCCGGATCAACCTGTGCATCCACACAGTCTGATTCGGATCTGCACTGTTCGCCAGTCAGCAATGAAGCACCCGTCATGTTTCTAATAAACAAAATGCATGTACATGCAGATAGTTATCAAGCTAGATGAGTGTGTTATTTTATCACGAACTACACTGGTCACAAATCCCATACGCCCCATTATTTTAGTCACAGCCACGTATATGTAGAGCTTAAACTCATGACATCAGAAACAGCTTAGTTCATTGGCTAACATAATACTTTAAGCGGTAAGACTTGTGTATTTGTTTTACTATATTCGTGTTCCTGTTCGTCTCCTCGAGAATGTTTGTGGGCCATGCTCGCATTTGTGTTAAATGTATATCGCGTCGTTGCATTTGTGTTGTTTGTAGTTGTCGATTTCTTCCGTGTTTGTGCTCAATTTGGCACCGTTAGTTCTGTATTTTGAAATAAAAGAAATTGAATTTACAAATATTGGCAAGATTAGCGCAGGCGGTGGTGTACGGGTAGGCCTACCAGTAAGGAAAAATTGCAAAATGTCTATATTGTGAAATGATCATATTAATTATACACCATTTAGAAAAAAAGTTTCCATTATAGACGCTAGTGTAATTACATTAACTAAAGTAAATTAGTAACCATCGATTAAAAAACGTGTTTATAATATTGAAAAATAACTAGAGTTGCTTTCTGTGAAATCTGAGACCCATGCAGTGCCTAACTATTATTGCGTACGTCTTTTTTGTTATTATAGGTTTGTTGTTTGTTCGCAGAAGCGACATATGTTTTGTAACTTGATTTCTACTCTCGTTTTAATGAAACTGCCATCATGTTACTGTTATCGATTTTATATTTACAATGTACGTTTGTGACCAGTGTAGACCTTGATCAGGCTGCGTATCTTATAATTAAGTCTATCTAAGCCGAACATACTGGTAATTCAATACATAGATTGTCATTTATCTGACACTTTTTAAAGTTTGAGGTACCTTCTGATAAAATGGTATGTCGTCCTATGGAAATGATAATAATATTTCCGAATTTTGGTGTGACAAATATTGTGTGTACTTGCCGCGCGATGCGCTGGTAAACAAATCACTGCATATGTATCCGGTTTATGGAGGTTCCCCTGTACAGCAGGTATTGTCGCATTACACGAATTTCGGGCACGTAGTGCAGATGAAAGTGAAACGTTAGCCATTTGTCCATTTGAAACAAATAATCACTGAGCACAGCTGGAAACCGTATGGTCAGTTTGCAAGCAGCGGGCAAGTAGCACGGTGCTAATTTCACAATCGGATACTTTATACACCGATAATCTATTCCTGAAGAGACATTAGCTACGGCAATTGCTAGGGTTTACCGCTGTATTGAAGGCGGAAGGCTGAATGTTCCAAAGTTTACCCATTCTAATGCTACACTTGTACAGTTTAAAACAAAAAATGATCGTTTATCGTTTATAAAAAGAAATGTTTATTATCAGAAATATTTAGCCGCATACGGTGTACAAGAGCACAGTAGTGTATAGTCGTGGTAATAAGGCAAGCAACGGATTCGAAACCGTATTTAACCTGTAAGGTATGGAGAAAACCCCAAATGAGAACTGAATATCTACGAAAAACTATAATATATTCAGTTTGATATTAGAACACGATTCCCCAGTGACATTGAACTCGGTGCACATTATATACGTGTATTCATGTCCGTATCCATAGTAAACAGGCAGCGGCGCAATTCAAATGTTAAAATGTTTTGTGAAATAGTGTAGTGAAATTATAGTATATAACCAGCAACTACCGCTGAACGGCGTCTGCTGCTAGTGATCAGTCATATCAAACGTTTCTATTATTTTAGATGCTATGGCGCGTGTTGTAATAAACTGAACAGCGATTTGAAAGCGGCCGCTAGATAATGTTATAGATGAAATAATACAGAAATAAGCATTAATTAAATCTGCATAGCATGCAATATTAATGTGATAACATAATAAACAACTGCAGAAGAAAAGTAAACAGTCAGTTTGATATGTATATGTATAAACTGTCCCAGCTGGTAATAACGGTTAAATAACGGGTAAATCAGTGAGTGCCTATAATTACATCATACTCTTGTGGTCATACGACTATCTAAAAATGAATGAACATTATTGTCAAAATACATGTATGTATTTGTTGTCGGACCTCTAAGTATGACACGATTGTAAATCTAATTTAGGAATGTAGTATGTGACAATATGGATGTTCATTTGTATAAAACTGTGAAAGAAATATATACCTTGTATTTTAGCAATGAATGTGTTGTTTACTCATATGATATCATATCAAGATGCATGTACATCATACATGTATGTATTAGTTGGTCTTATGTATTATGGCACCTGTTAAGCATATATATCAAGAGTCTGAATGACAATAAATGTGATTTGGCCATGCGAAATGGTGTTTCGTTACTAAGTAATGCATGTGTACAATATGAAGATATTAGTTGTAGACAAACAGAAAGTATAGGTGATTTGAGAAACTCTTACAAAACTTTCAAAACATAAACAGACAGACATTGCAACTAGTTTCCTATTCTGTTGTATCCCTGTCTATGCACATCTGAGACCCAGTGCCTTTATGCACGTTAATACAGGGCTAACGTGATTCTCTCTGGAGATCTGAAAGATTGCAGTTGTATAACTGTTTAATTATCCCAATGATCAAATCATGATGTATATAATCTGATTACAAAGTGGCTTTTAGATCATATGATCTGACCACCATTGGTCAATTGAGCAGCTATAGCTATCTGACATCTAGCAACAACCCATGTGGTTTCACAGTTTTATGTATTGCGAGCAACTGGTGTAAAACAAATAAGCACTCCAAGAAATGAGGTGTGATTTGAGAACAAGAACACACATTAAGATAATAGATAACTCTAAACTGAAGCCACCATAATTAAGAATACAAATCTGTTTGGGTGTCCGGTTTGGAGAGATTCTACTGTATATTCAATTGCATTTTATTTAGGATACATTTTTATGAAAAATATTATATCCTGTTTATTTCAAAATAGAAGTATAATGTATGGTGGTACCATTCATTTGAACCATCTCAGTGGAATATTTCAAATGAGTGGTGCTAACACACCATGATTATATATCATGGATATCGATGTGTAGAATATTGCATTACCTGTATGTGGGGTCCTTCAAGTCATTGGGTCTCAGATATGCGCAAAACGTGATGAAGCGGATTACTGTCTGTTCCACATGTTTACAAATGGCCAATTAATTATTTTATGGCTTTCTGAACGATGGTAGGTCCAGCAAACATCATTCGACGGTGGAAAATTCGAATTAAGCCGCAAACATTATTCACAGTTTCAAAGCAGATGGCAGGTTTTCATGAACTACTTTCTCCGTAAGAATTTCCTGTTTTTCGTTGCTTGTTTTAGCATTAGTAATGGGAATGGACGTACATGTGCACATCATAAAATATACTGAACACCATAAATATCACATCAATTCTACTAAACTGGAATATTTGTATAGCAATAATGCAATGATGTTCTCGCCATATTTTATAGCGCAATATCAGCTGATGGCAATCTGCATATCAAGCTTGCAATCCATGCGGTATTAACGGTTTATGCATGTATGTGTGTTTATTAAACGGATGCATGGACGTCGTAGCAATCGGTGCATCTTTATAAATGCAAGCAAAGTCGCCAATAATTAAAATTGATATACATATACATGTTCAACGTCACAACATCATTGCTTTGTCGCGCAATTAAGCGGCACATACAGGATACATTTTATTGAGCAATACACATGTATTTTTACTAGGTTAGCTCTCTTGGAGATTGTTTTATTTTGAATTGCGGATGGCAACCGTACCTTTGTCCAAACTGTAGATCCCGATGAGCCGGCTCATCGGGATCTACGCCATTCATTTACAATTTGTATTTGAGATATATGCCACATGACCCTGGTGAATTCATGTGGTATGTATCTCAAATGTAATCCTATTGTATTGCGCGTAACCAACTCGGAAACACTGAGTTGAATTATCACTAAAAATGAAATTGTGCGTGTGAAGACGTGGTAAACATAGGTTCATAAACAGGGTCTCTATGATTATGCGAAACGAAATACACGACTGTGTATTCAATTTCCGAATAGTTAAAGCATAATCTGCGAGTTGAACATCAGATACCGTCAATCTCGTGTTATGAACGCTTCAAGTAACAAACACGCACGAATACAGATACTATCGATTTATAACGAGGTGGAACATAATGCATGTTATTGACCAGTGAACTAGCGTAGAAATATGTAGAATGCACATGATTTACACGACTTATTTATTGAAAATATCTGTTTATTGTACAGTAAGATCCATTTTGCCAGTAGAGCCACATAAGATACTACTACTACAACTTGTATATGTACATGTATCACTATTGAACATGGAAAGCGAGACTATACTGGTGTAGGGAGTATGTAAAATACGAGAGTTGTCCTATCCCGCCTCCAGCCTTCGTAACCCTGGGGAACGATTAAAATGTCAAACTTAGTCGAGCTTTATCACCGTGACCATAGCATGGTGTCTACCACGATACAAGTACGATCCGATATTTGTGTGTGTGTTTTTATCAAATGTTCATTCTAGCAGGAGGCGTGTAAATAATGGAAAGCAAATATTCACGTATTGCCGATTCAACCTGGCTAACTTCAAACGAGCCGCTTCAAACAACCATTGCAAGGTCAATATTGCGCATCGTCAATCGAATGAAATCAATTTAGTGATTGGAACAAATATAATTTGTGTGTAAATAATTGACTGGATAATAGTATGCATATATGAGTTCAATATACCTGTACATATGCCACGGTGTTTTTCAGCATTGCTTGGTTGGCCACTCAGTGTCGCGCCCGCTTGTCGACAACGTGATATAGTCGGAACATTGGCGTACGTTTATATTGTCATTCTACACCACACCCGTGCGGCCCATGTGCCCAATGTCAAGGTCAAAATACTTCGAAATTTACCTTAAAGTTGTTAATGCCCCCGCCGAATGGTGAGGGGGAATATAGTGTTACCGGCGTGCGTCCGTCCGTGCTTCCGTCCAGAAACCTGAACGCTCGGGTAAATGTCTTAAAAATGATGTATGCTTGCACGCATCTGCTTGATATTTCACACACACAATGCTCTAATGGTATACATGGTCCTCTACCACCATGTGCTCACATACTTGGTTTCTTTAATATTTCATTTCCATTGCTTACACGTTTGCCTGATTCGAAACCTTAACTCTCGTGTAAATGTCTTATAAGTTCCGTTTCTTTGCACGGATCTGCTTGATATTTCACACACGCATTGCTCTAATGGTCCTCTACCGCCCTGTGAAAAATCCACGATTGTCTTGACGCCGCTAAGCCCAGGGTAAAGGTAAAATACTTGGTGCGTTCGAAACTCGGGTACGTGTCTTATAATGTCAGTTTCCTTGCATGTATCTGTTTGATATGTCACACACACCCATTGCCATGATGGGCTACTACATGCTGTGATAAATACACGCTTCTCTGGTCCACTATGTTTTTAAATGTGCCTCGTTTTCTTTGGCTGCCATGTGCCGAAAGGCCACATTTCTAGTTTGGATTTATGTTAAAGTTTTTAAGAACACTATTTCTCCGCTTAACCAATTAACTCAAAACATTACATGTGTGTTTATCATCATCCATATACCATTATATGCCCAACGCGTGCTGCCCCTGTGCCAATGTCAAGGCAAGATTACAATGAAATTTACATTTGGATTTAGGTTTAACGTTTTTAAGAACATAATATCGCTTCGCCAATTCACTCGAAACATCACATGTGTGTTTATCCATATTTTCATTCTATGCCCAACCCGTGCGGCCCCTGTGCCCAATGTCAAGGTCAAATTACTTTGAAATTGACTTTAACGTTTTCAAGACAATTTGGCTAAAAGTTGTTATGTTCAGTGTATTTTTATATAATCGATAATATGTGTACGGGTTAAAGCTTTTTTGCATTAAACATGCCTCGGCGGGAGCAACATGCGGGGCCCGGTCATCCAGTGTTATTAGTTCATTGGTTAATAAGCTCTACTTTTCAAACGTCACCGGGAATACGTGAAGTACGACAGATAGGGTTGTTTCTAATTGCTTAGCGCGATCACGAAAAAATTTCCCGCGGTGGGAGATGCAAACAGACTGCCAGTTTCCCATCTGTCTACAGTACACAGGGGCGGTTATGGGTGCAACCTATGGCGCTGTTTATTTTGTAATGATAAATGGCCTACGGCGGGTGAGACTAATTGTCCCACTGTGAAAACCATTATCGCGCCAGTATTTCCAAAATATGACGAAACGTTTGCCGCAAGCAGGTTACCGCGGCATCGGGGAATTAATAATTGATACCGTGGTGACGTTGTTGGGGTTACTTATTTGTCTTACTTTTACTTTATGTATTCAATTCAGTTCAATTCAATGTATTACATTCAATCCACTTTACATGGATTCATGAGGTATATGTGAAAACAATGTAATATTTAAACCGAGGCTGAAACATGAATATCATTATCGTAACACAAATAATCCTAAATGTTTTAGTCGTGTTTGTAGTTTGTTACAATTCCAGTAGAATTTTCAATGGAATAACCTTGGATGGGCGAATTTTTCGGATATGGATTCCCCACCTTCCCGGGGGAGGATTTCGAGGTTATTTCTAGGAAATGTTCCCTCCTAGTACACTTTAGACTAAATGGTGAAACAGTGCAGCTCCTGGTCAGAAATGCACAAATAAAAAGCCACCATACAGATTTACAAAAAAACAACAACAAGATAAACACTGTCGGGCAACAGCCGCAATGTTATTAATCAATTGATTATTTTTCCAGTATCACTTAATTATCACAACCAAATGTGTGTCTTTTCATTACATACCAGTAGGCGGCTGTTGTCAATTCAGGGTCAGTTGTGATTGTGTAGAAATGTTGGAAACCTAAGGGCCTTATGGTTATCTCGGATGGAAAATAAATGATGATATATTTACTTCTGAACCCAAGCCTCTCGTTTATCACGTGCACCATGTTATCTGCTCATATTTACTGGGGTAACTTTATATGGACTCTTCGCTCCATTTGAGTGTATTGTTTTATATCCGTGGCATGGGAATACAATCAGTCAAATTCAAAAATTACTTTACCATAGTTAATGGATACATACATGTGTCTATTCAATATTTTTACATGATTTGCACACTAAACAGTTACAAGATTAATGTGTATTTGTAAATAATAAGCATGGCTGCCATAATTTGAAAACAAAATCATAATACAACTAGTTATTTCTTCCAATCTGGTTGTCACACGTTTTTCTCCTCTGTTACCAAGTAAGTCTCATGAAACAAAAAACACGACGACGCTATCCAGGTTCCAGATGTGCGGTTCCTAGATTTGTCTACGAGACGGAAAATGCCACGCATGGGTGCTAAAGAACACAAGCGTGTAATTCCTTGTTTGAAACAATCACATTATTTATGTGTAAAATGGTGTAAATAAATCCAGTCCTGGGGCACGTTCAATAAACTTCGTATTATTAAAATGTTCGTAAAGTGAAACTTTAGGATCGTCTGGAAATTTAAGTTCATGGATTTACATTTACTGATGCATATGCAGCCTATTCTCCATAAATGTAAATTCAATAATTGTTTACAAGAAAAAATTGTTAATGTGACATTTTACAGACTATACTAATTTTGCACTTACGAACATTTTAGTCGTAAGAAGCTATGTGAAAACGGCCCCCAGGTCTGGTACCATTATGTTAACAATACATGCTATTCAATTTGTTATTACATGGTTGTTTCGATTCCAGAAAAAGATTCAGAATTGGCAACTAGAGTGTTTGCACCATACAAGAAAGACGGAAAGGCCATATCCAGCATCATCAATCAAGTACAAGGAAACGGTTAGTAAAGCAAGCGTGGAAACATATCGATATGTGACTGTGACTGGATGACTATGACTTATGCGAATGGTCGTTCGTGTAATCTGTATCCGATTATAGTCAAACTGGCTAATATTATTTTATATACTTTGTTAAAGCATGGGGTTTTCATTGACTTATAGTATGGCTAACTGATCCATAGACTGGTCAATCTGTTTTTGGAATACACAGTCTAATCAGCAATCGGCACATGTCCGTAACAAACCCTATCACTCCGGCAACGATCACTTATTGCCAATAACAGAAGGAAATACAAACCACGTAAGTGTGTTGTTGCGTTTTGCAGCAATTACTTGCAGAGAATGATGTATATGTCACATTGTTCCCATGTTACTATATACTGGTCAACGGCGCGTAATATTGCATTATGTATATGTAGGCTCAATTGATTTAATTCTGGTTTTATTGTATTGTATGTATAGTCACCATTTCTATTAACCTTAATTGCATATATCAGTTTGTGAGCAACAAGCTGATATTATAATAAGAATTTGTGCTTCCATAATCGTCCAATGTATTCGTGGCTACAAACCATCATATTGTTAAATAATAACAACATTGTCGACTGGCAATATAGCCATCATTCATGACTAACTATAATATGCCAGACACACGGAATTTTTATTTATAATAGATAACCACGTGCAGGCGAAACCCCTAGACGGTCGTTATTTGAACAAACGAAAACATTGTGGATTACCACTGTATGCTTGTCTGCTTTATGTGGTTACATGTATTGCTAACTACAGGTTGGTCTACCCTGTCTCATCTGTCTCAGATCCGTACGTGTTCATACATATACGTGTATACTATTACTATTTGCAGGAGGACTTGGTGACATTCGGACGAGGATGGCATTCGCCAAAGAGTGGCCAACTGACGAGATCTATGATTAAGATATGAGCGTTGAAATAGCAAAGTGACGTTGAAACTTGTAAACTTTAAATAACGACACGAACAGCCGACGGTCAAATATATTCTCGTGATACAACCAGTCACTAACGGGGAACAAATTGAACCATTTTCAATCATGCGTGCGTTTTAATGATATGTGTGTAACACCAACAATTACACCAGATGAAAGAAGAATATTTCCTCCACTAGTGTGGCACAATGTATTTATTGTTTGTTGTACTTTACAGTAAAGTCAATATGGCGAAACCTATATGTGACAGGTACATTAACAAATCACGTGATTTTGAAGTCAGCATGTGCACTGTATTATTGTAGTTTATATCACATTCACGGTGTTGTAAGGAACTTATTTTCTAATTTTTTAACTAATCTAGTAATGTTCAAAAACATATCTCTTGTTTTCTACGATCATTTTCCAATCTATATAGCCAGGTTTCGGAGTCAATTAACATTTGACTGAATTTTACGAAATAGAAAAACGGCTCATTCTTAAGGTTTTGGGTACAATTTAATATTATCAACCAAAATGTTGTTTTTGCATATATAGTCTTAATAGTTGGGCAGGTTTCATGACACAGACAATAGTATAGTATTTGACAAACAATAGTCAGGCATATGGGAAATATTTCAGATATTGTTCTGGCACAAATACTTTTTCTGCTGATGAGTTACAGCTGACATTGTGCGAATCAGATAGGTCTATAGCAAGATGTATGTTAGCAAGTATCGATACAGTAGTGATGTGACACGTTTTCAATATATATGCGATAACCCTCGTACATGTATAAAGTTACAAATCGTAATGGTAAACTGCATAGAATCCCTGGCAATCAATCTGCCTGGCTATGGGGTGCCGTTTTGGACTTTAATAGCACTTTGTGATATCACCCATTCAAATATCTGTTATCACCTATTCAGATCCGAATGCGTGATATCACCAATTCGAAATGAATAGTTGATATCACCCTTTTAAATAGGTGGTATCATCCTTTCGAATCGGTGATATCATGTATTCGAATCGGGGATATCACCGATTAAAAAGGAATGGGTGATCTCACGTATTCGAATACAATATATCACCCATTCGAATGAGCGATATCGCCTATTCGAAAGTGTGATATCACCCATGAATTCTGAATTGTGGATAGGTGATATCACCGATTCGAATGGGTGATATTACAAAGTGCTATTAAAGTCCAAAACAGCGCACCATAACCCATTCGTATCGAAATGGTGATATCATTGATTCGAATGGGTGATATCATGTATTCGAATCAGTGATATCACCGATTATTAAAAAGGAGTGGGTGATATCACCTATTGAAATGGGTGATATCACCTATTCGTTTTGAATCAGTGATATCATCGATTCGAATACACGATATCACAGATTTGAATGAGTAATATCACCTATTCGAAAGGGTGATATCGCCCATTCATTATGAATTCGTGATATCATCCTTTCGAATAGGTGATAATCACCCATTCGCATGGGTGATTTCACAAAGTGCTATTAAAAATTCTGATACAGTAAAAGTCGTCTTATGTTGGGAGCCATCACATATAAAACTGTTAAAGTATTAAAGATACTGTGTCTCCTATTACATTTAACATTGTAAGCGGGTGGTTGGTTGGGAACATGCGAATGGTAACTATAACGATGGGTTCCATCCTTACCGGAATCTCGATATCCCTGGTTTGGTCCTCAGGTACATTTTAATGCCTGCTTTCATGTTACTGGTTTGTCGGATGAGACTTTAAACTGTCGTCCGTCTCTATATGGCATTAGCTCTTGCTGGGACTTTAAACTGTGGTCCCGTCTCTATATGGCATTATCTCTAGCTGGGACGTTTAAACCAATTCACTTTCACTTTTTCATGTTACTTAAGAGTTGAATCTGGTTTAATACCATTATGAAATTAGTAGGATTAGTAATAATCCTATTACTTTTAGGGAGGTGGGCTAAGCCGTTTTGGTGTGTATCTGTAACCAAATCAGGTTATTATAATTTCAGGGCTGAATATATATATTGTTTCATCTGCAAATATCCAAAACTGATTTTTGAATTGTCAGGTGAAATATGGGATTCGAACCAGTAAACCCGGCCTAATACACGTACAGTATATAACGAACCATTTGATCTTCTATCTAAGAACATGTGCAATATCTTATGAAAAATATTTACAAAATTTACGGTATTTTCCCTGTCGAAAGTTGACGAAATTTGCACAGCCTTCCACATTGTCTATTGAAATTTCGTTATCTTTCGACGTCATTTACAGAAAATATCAAAGTTTCTGTAAATAAATGTCATTAAAAATGTTCTTACGTACACAATTCACATGACGTATATCATATGGCGTTAGCTGTTGACAGGCCGTTACATGTCAGTAAATAAATGAATTCACATTTTCAATTCGTGGTCATGTGTTTTGTGGAATGCAACTGGCCTATAAACAGGATATGTAGAGCTTTGTATTTTATCATAACAAAATAGTGCTTTGTTGAATACTATTACAAACTGAAATGTAATGGATATCCGTATACTTGTGTCATTAAAAAGAGACACTGTTAGAAACTAACATGCCAAGTAATTGTAGAATATTCGTATTATATTTACACATATAGGAATCAATGAATTGCATTCTCTTCGGATCTTAGAAGTTCTAAAGATACACATTCTACTTTGATACATTTTAAATAAGTTGCTTAGTTGATGCAATGACGTACGTATATTAAATGTCATACGATGATCTTCATGTTTTGTCTTCTGTACATACAAACATATACTCCAACAGTGATAAAACATGGCAGTAATGGTAACATGGTTAGAAAGTTCCCAATGGTGTTGCCGAAAACTGTAAAAAATAAACATTGCCATGGAAACTATTACTGTCCTTATGAAAATTTTCATAGTGAGAGGGAATATGACGGTCTATGAAAATTTTCATAGTAAGAGGGCATATTACTGTCCTTATGAAAATTTTCATAGTGAGAGGAAATATGACGGTCTATGAAAATGTTCATAGTGAGAGGGAATATTACGGCTTATGAAAATTTTCATAGCGAGAGGGAATATGACGGTTTATGAAAATCTTCATAGTGAGAGGGATAGTACTGCTTAAGAACATTTTCATAGTGAGAGGGAATATTACGGCTTATGAAAATTTTCATAGTCAGAGGGAATATGACGGTCTATGAAAATTTTCATAGTGAGAGGGAATATTACGGCTTATGAAAATTTTCATAGTGAGAGGGAATATGACGGTCTATGAAAATTTTCATAGTGAGAGGGCATATTACTGTCCTTATGAAAATTTTCATAGTGAGAGGGAATATGACGGTTACGGTTTATGAAAATTTTCATAGTGAGAGGGAATATTACGGCTTATGAAAATTTTGAAAGTGAGAGGGAATATGACGGTCTATGAAAATTTTCATAGTGAGAGGGAATATTACGGTCTATGAAAATTTTCATAGTGAGAGGGAATATGACGGTTTATGAAAATTTTCATAGTGAGATCGATTGTACGGCTTATGATAATTTTCATAGTGACAGTACGGTTTATGAAAATTTTCATAATGAGTACTGTTTTTCTCAGAACAATGTTATGAAAATTTTCATAGTTAGAGGAAATATGACGGTCTATGAAAATGTTCATAGTGAGAGGGAATATTACGGTCTATGAACATTTTCATAGTGAGAGGGAATATGACGGTTTATGCAAATTTTCATAGTGAGATCGATTGTACGACTTATGATAATTTTCATAGTGATAGTACGGTTTATGAAAATTTTCATAATGACTATTGTTTTTCTCAGAACAATGTTATGAAAATTTTCATAGTGACTTCAATATGTGAGTTGCACTGGTGATTGCTGAGTAATTTTCATAGTCAAGTGCCGTCTAAATTTTTCATAACCCTCCTTATGCATATGGGGTCGCTATTTTGAGCAACTGGATTTGCTCAAACAAAACTGGAGCCTGTTTTAATGAATTTAGATGTATTGAGCATATGCAGCATTAATGTAAATCCATCAATTCAAATTTACAGACGATCCTAAATTGGCACTTACGAACAGTTTAGTCGTACGAGGTTTAGTGAAACGTGCCCCTGCTTTATTGTGAAACCTCTGTCTATCGGACATCTTCTCAGTAGCCTATTTCAGCAACATTGCAAAATATACTTATCTAGCAAAGTATACTTTGAGGGAGAAATTTTCAATTTAAGGATACATTTTTATTATACTGAAGTTATTACATTATTACAGCCATTTTGGCTGTGCTAATGTAATAAATTCAGTAACATAAGTCTGCATACTTTTACTCATCAAATATATGCAGTGCTTAGTTCTATATGAAACACATGTAATGCATTTTGGGAAAAATCAATGATTACTCACTCAAAGTATACTTTGCTAGATAAGTATGCTTTGCAATTTTGATGAAATCGGCTACATGTATAAAAGCACATGGCTCCCACTCTCGCCACAGTTAGCCTATATTTTATAAATTGTGTCCCGAGTTCATAGTCGGGTCATCGGGAGACCGGCGACATATAAACATCGGGATTAATAGAAAACGGAATAATATAGATTGCCCTTCATGCCCTCATCAGGCTATTTAAATATTGTGTTTGTGTAGTGGGTGCGGGTTCAGCATTCGGGCAGCCATACTGCACATAATTATGAGGCACGCCATGTGATTTTGTGCCTTCGGACATCTGCGTAATTTCATTAAATACGATTACAAAATTTACAATATTTTTCATAAATAAAGTCAAAAGTTGACAGAATTTTCAGAGTACATGCGGCATATAATTCCGCATGTACTCTGTCAACTTTTGACGCTAAGGAAAATATTGTATTATTGTAACGTATTTCGTGAAATTACGCAGATGTCAGAACTTACAAAATCACATGGCGTGTCTCATAGGTAACCCTTTCACACCTATGTAACTGGAATCGATGTTGATATGTTAATGTTCCGACCAATACAATGTCAAACTAGTCCATTCAAGACAAGATTGTGCTTTCTTCTGAAAAAATGAAAGTTTCAAGCAAAAAGTGCAGATCCTGGGTTAACGGCTTGTGATGAGCCTGCTCATCTGGATCTACACTACATGTATTTGCAAACACCGCTATAGAGGGAAATAGTGTTGACAGGTTAAATGCATGTATTGTTGTTTGAATACATGGCCCTTAACCTAATAACTTGAATAGACTTGCTCTGGCTAGCTGATTTTTCGACATTAATCAGATGGTGAATAGTTTTATAAAAAATATATGTATCTGAAAAGTTCTGGAAAATACTGTAGGTTTTGATGAGACGGCTCGTTACGAGCCGGCTCATCTGTATCTACAGTGTTTGCAAATGTTGGCTTATGGTATGTAAGGTTGACAGAGTTAAACCTGGTCCCGGTTAATGACCCTGTTCATGGTAAACGCTGAATTAATATAGTATACCGAATACCGTTAGCAAGTAGAAGCAATTATAATTAATGTCACTGTGTGAATGAGTATAGAGAATAGTAGGTTAGTGCCGTGAATGGGAAAAAAATATCTGGCAAGGCTCAGGAAACAGTCGGTACAATACAATACCACAATAGGATACAAAATGCTTTATTTTACTCAGTAGCATGAAGAGAATGTAAATAGCGTAATTGTACGAGGCCAACACTATAGCAATGTAAATGGACAGATTAACACAATTCAGGGGGCCGTTTCACTAAACTTCGTATTACCTAAAATGTTCGTAAAGTGCACAATTATGATAGTTTGTAAATTGCACATTAATAATGTTTTCTTATAAACAATTGTTGGATATACAGTTATTAAGCATAGCATATGCGATGTTCAGTGAAAAGAGCCCTGGTCTACCATTATGTAATGGCACCGGCGAACTTCCATCACTGACAGTGATAAATTTTCGACGATGTCATTCCCATCAAAGAGGATTGCGAGCAATCAGGGTCATTATCACATGGTGGCGTATGTGGACATTCACCGTAAAATATGTCTAAGTCCACAGATGAGTACCACGTGATCATACACCTTGGTCTCGTGATCTCATATTGGTCAGTGCCGGAAGTACGTTTAGCCTCGTAAAATAGTAAACCACCCCTAATTTGGTTAAGGTTATTTGATTTGTAGGCTAGCAACCACCAATTAGTTTTACTATACAACTTAACCGATTCCTCCAAATATGGCCATTCTCTCACACTTTCACTATTCGTATGGATGCTGTGGAACCTACCTGTTCATAACCTGCAACCTGTCTGCACCGGATTTTCACTAATTAAACAATATGTTCACTTACTCCTAAGAAAGAAAATTTCAACATTGTCCTGTCCGCCATATTGTTTATCATCAAAGTGTCATGTGACGTAGTGTTCACATCACGTGACAAGCAGGCTCAGTAATTTCTTTTAAATGCTAGAAATATGCTGGAAACTGGTGTTAAAAACACCCCAACATGTTTCTCAAGTAAAATTGGGCTGTAATGGATCAGGATTTACAAGCAAACTGGGTCTGTGGCCTCAAAACGTCTGCACTATTTTTTTATACCGGACTACTAAAGCATACCCCCTGGCCGATGTGTACTATATTTAGCACAGTGACACCTGTATGCCACTTGTTCCGCCGCGAAAGGATATTGCGCTCCTAAAGTCGCGCGATATGGCACGCTGCGGAACTCGTGCATATATCCACATACAAAGCAAATAACCCATATTTATATGTTTTACCAGTTTAGATCATGATCTGCTGACGCATTCCAGTGCATGATAAAACTATATACTTTTTTCAGCAGTGTATGTGTTTTCTCGTGTACTTCCCTGACTGAATTGCGATCAGTGCTGCAGGCTGAGCTGGCTCTACACTGGTTACAAATGCCACGAGGCTCATGTTTCCAGTCACAGCCACAATTACTTAACGGGGATGTTCTGGCTGTCAAGCAGCGTGTCTTATTACGTGTACGTTGACCTTCGTGTCAGCCACAAAATTCGGGTATATGTTGGTCTGGGTATACTATATTCTACAATGCGCTAATACCAATTCATCCATCATACGCATGCACAGCTCACCCTTTATCCATACCCCAGCCAATTATTTACACACCACAAGCACTGCTACGTATTTATCGACGCTGGCGGTGTCGACATTTTGTGTCTTCTAGTGATTCGTGTAGCCGAATATCTAATAGTCTGGCGGGACGTACATTTGCTTTTTACCTTCGTCATCGCGGATTTATATGACGATAACATGCATTTGACCTATATAGCCACCTTTGAACCCGTGTTTGAACCGGTTTCCTTCGGACTACTTTTCCATCGGAGTGACCCAATTATCGCGTTGTCTGATCAAGGTTTCAGAATAAATCAGTACTTAGGCAGTTATTCAAAGATGATGCATTGATCAACTACACGCAGCTGCATGATCAGGGTATACGTCTATAACGAACTCGATTTGCACTTATAGTATGTATTATCACTGCGTTGGCCGTCGGTAACGTACGGAGCCCCGCAGGGGACGTAGCATTCTTTTTTTTATTAATTCGTTCCCACGAAATAACAATTCGTTCCCACGAAATAACAATTCGTTCCCACGAATTAACAATTCGTTCCCTTAATTTAACATTTCGTTCCCACGAATTGTTATATCGTAGGAACGAATTGTTAATTCGAAGGAACGAATTATTGTCATTTCGTGGGAACGAGTTGTTAATTCGAGGGAACGAATGATTATATCATGGGAACTAATTGTTAATTCGAGGGAACGAATTATTATATCGTGGGAACGAATTGTTAATTCGAGGGAACGAATTGTTATTTCGTGGGAACAAATTGATAAAAATAATCCATAGCGAAACGGGCGAATGCAGCATTTAACAAGTGTAGTCTCCGATCAGTTAACACGCTCATTCATCTTGATACCGACCCAACTTCATCATTATAATCATCATGAAATTCTCGCATCACAATGCGAACAGTGTATCCCCAGATCAGACTGCGCGGATGCGCATGCTGATCTAGGGCTACACTGTTTGCTAACGCAAGTTGCCCTATTATCCCGAGTATTGGGTGAGTATTGGCACGATCGCTGTGCCAGACTAGTTCGGTGACTCCAGGTTCAAAATTGAGAGGCCAGCGGTGATTATGAACCTATGTACGTCTCAATTGACTGACTTGCTTACACGTTCGTGACGATGGAGACATAGTTCGTTAATTAATTAATTGTATAATCCATGCGTGCTATACCATGGTAACATGTGGTGTACGGATGGTATGATCCGTGTATACCAAGAGTGATCAAATGAGCACCTGCACAATTCACCATTGAGTGTATGCAATATAAATGCGCTGCTAATGTATAGGAACCAGTCGGCCAATAAATAATGTGATCGTAAACCAGTCCTGGTCCAGCTTTGCAACAAGGAGTAAATTCTCAGGACAACGGCATTGATTGTTATTATTATGACAGAGAGATCATTAAAATATATGCTGCAGGAAAGGTATGTCTGTGGCAAAACATTTTATTATATTATGTGCATGCTCTACGCATGCAGGTTAAATTTCCTGTGTGCGACTTGATGTGGGGGTGAGATAGAGATTTCGAAAGTGAAAGTAGACGGTTCCGTCAAAAGAGGGGAAATAACTCATGGAAATCAACCCGCATAACCACGTGTTTGTCATGGATCTAGAACGGGGTTAGGTCACTGACTCCAGGAATGGAAGTAACAAAATTGATTTTATCGCAGGTAGTTTGCGATTGTCATGTTTGTGTGAATGTGGGTCTATAGGAAATCAATTGGTTGCCTCTTTCCTATAAATGGCGCTTATGTCATTTGCGACCACAGTATGTTCTGTATCGTCATATGGGTATTTTGGTGGATTTTGTGTAGATTTTGGTGGAATTCGTTGGTTTTGGGTAATTTACATACTTTTATGCAACTGCGAATGCTAAATCACTACACAAGACAGACATCGTCAATTATCTACATATTCAGCGTTCCGAACTTTCGGACCCCTGTTATACTGTCAAAATACCTACAAAGTTACCGTACTTATACGTGTAACTCGCGGAAGGTGACGTAAATTGTATATTGGTAGCAATGCACCCAAACCACCAGATATACCGAAATATCAACCGTTCTTCAGGACCCTGTGTTTGCGACAAGAGTAAAGCCAGATCAGTCTGTGAATACGTGAGGCTGATCAGGGTCTGAAATGTTTGACATTTCGTGAAAATCTCCACAAAAAAACTAGTTTTAATCATAGCAATAAAATAAGTATAAATATGCCATATAACAGGTTCTTGTTCTTTGTAAGCACTTCATACTACCAAACGGGAGCTCATTCTGACAATTGCAGTAATTTTAATGAGTCACGGACGCTTCTAATGACGTCTAAAACATGATGACGTAAACGTCAAAACCCCAGTCCTTTGTCGCGCCATTACGGACGCCATTTGGAACGTCTCTATTTTATTCATTTTCATAACGTATGCGCCTAACGAATACGTAATTAGGGTGATGCGACCAGCCAATCAAATGCGCTCCATGTGTTATTATCCATGTGTCATACCACATTTATGAAATGAGTTACAACACGGCATAACAATGATTTCATGTGATAAGTATGCTTAGCAATTGTTAGGAGCTACACTGGCCTCGCATGTTATAAGCCCACGTATCCAGTTGCAATCACAGATCAGGAACTACACTAGCCACAAATGGTACAATTACGAGACCCCGTGGCGTCACTTATATTAGGCAGTTATTCAAAGATTTCTCCAGTCATTGCGAATGAAACAGACTGGCGGCAAATGACGTACATGTAAGCCCCACTTATACAGTCACGTATCAGTGGGCAATACTGGATGGTGTCAAAACTAAACTACAGGTGCAGCTATAAAAATAAACAGGTGCAGCTGTAAACAATACAGCTGCACCTGTAAAAATACAAATGCACCTGTAAAAATACAGTTTAGTTTTGACCCCGTTCGTGAACGGGGTAAAAACTAAACTTACAGGTGCAGCTATAAAAAATATTCAGGTTCACCTGAATTTTTTACAGCTGCACCTGTAAATGTATAGCTGCACATGTAAAATGTACAGCTGCAGTTGTACAGGTGCAGCTATACATGTACAGGTGCAGCTATACATGTACAGGTGCAGCTATACATGTACAGGTGCAGCTATACATGTACAGGTGCAGCTATACATGTACAGGTGCAGCTGAAAAAAAATGCAGGTGCAACTGTATATTTTTATAGCTGCACCTGTAAGTTTAGTTTTGACCCCGTTCGTACACCATAAGAGTGGGCGCAAATGAAATATGCACCCAAATAGCTGAACTGGGCGCAAATGTGATAGACCCCCATTTTCTTCTCACAATTGCACATCGGAGCTAGACGCGTGAGCCCCTGAGTCTTCAGTCACAGCGAACGGGACAGACTGACTACCACAAATGGCATAATCACCAATTCTCAATAAATGTAAATCCATCCATTGAAATTTCCAGACGATCCTAAATTTGCACTTACGAACATTTCAGTCGTACAAAGTATATTGTAACTGCCCCCAGCAGGCGCGGATACAGAAATAATTGCAGGGGGGGGGGGGGTCTGTAATTAAAATTCGGCATAGCCGACCTCCGCGAGCGCGAAATGGTAAAGTAGGGGGGAAAATTTTAGATGCCAGATCGCCGCAGATGCGATTTCCTGACACCTAGGCCACGAAAAAAGTCATCCAACTATTCGAGTATTGTAGATTTTCGTCTTTTTTTTCTTTTTTTTTGCCGGGAGCAGGGGGTGGGGGGGTCCGGACCCCCTGGACCCCCCCCTGTATCCGCGCCTGCCCAGAGCACATTAACAATGTTTTCTTGTAAACAAGTATTAGACTTCCATGCATATGCAGCCTATGCTCAATACATGTAAATCCATCAATTGAAATTTCCAGATGATCTTAAATTTTCACTTACGAACATTTTAGTCGTACGAAGTTTAGTGAAACGGGCCCTGGTTCTTATACTACGATGACGTGATGTGCGAAAACATTTTCGTCGTACGAAGTTTAGTGAAACTTGTTTCACTAAACTTCGTACGACTAAAATGCCAGGGGCAGTTTCACTAAACTTCGTACGACTAAAATGTTCGTAAGTGCAAAATTATGATACTCTACAAATTTCACATTAACAATGTTTTCTTGTAAACAAGTATTAGATGTCCATGCATATGCAGCCTATGCTCAATAAATGTAAATACATGAATTGAAATTTACAGACGATCCTAAATTTTCACTTACGAACATTTTAGTCGTACGAAATTTAGTGAAACTGTCCCCAGATCTTTAGGCGTGAAAGGGTCCACGTGACTGAGAATTCCCCATACTAGGCACTAGTCCAAAGTTGGTCAGGTATTGTCCATAATAAACTTCCGTACCGATTTATTTCTGTAATACTAAACTTCCGTGATAACCTGAGTATAGTAGGTGGGGATATAACTACGCCAGTTGTAAATGTTATCGTGGAGCAATATCAAGGTGCATGAGCAATAGCTGAAAGTGTTTAACCCTTTCAACCCTAAGTAACTGTGACTGTGATATGCTAATTTTCCGACCAAATCAATCGTCACAAAATGATTTTCAGATTAGTCCATTTATGAAAAGGGGGTGTTTTTGTTCTAAAAAATATGAAAATTACTTGCAAAACGTGTAGATTCTGATGAGACGGCTCGTTACGAGCCGGCTCGTCTGGATCTGCACTTTTTGCATAAACCGCTATAGCGGGATTTCGGGTTCAAAGGGTTAAATCTCGCCCACTCCAAATTTGATATCTTCCTTAATATGCAACGGATTTTGATGAAATATTGCGCAGCAAACGCGTCTTTGCTCAGCTGCATTTGGTGGACTTGGGAGTTCGGCACATACTTATGTCGTTTTTGCGAAGAATATACCGACACGGAAATCGATTCTTCGCAAAAACGACATAAGTTTGGGCCAAAGTACAAAGTACAGAGACCACCAAGTGCAGCTTAACAAGTCGCGTTTGATGCGCCATATTTCATTAAAGTCCGTTACATAATAAGGACAAAATAAATGAATATGTACTTTGAATCGGAGGGCTTCCGGGAGTTTCAGTACTTGTTGTTGTTGTTGTAACCACGTGATCATACACCTTGAATATGCCATAAACATAACGTGAGAACGTGATAGCTAAGTCGCCTAAATTGGTGTGGCTAATTTGCGTAATTAGCTTGACGTGCCTGAATATCATATACTATCAATAGAGGGATGGGTGGCGTGTTGATTTATTTTAGAATATGAAGGTCGTTTATTTATAGATTAATCTGCACCCATGTCGTGTACATAGCTGACTTGTATACCCTAGCTGATGCGCGTTCGTGGACATTCGAGGTCAGTAGCTGATTTCACCAAAATATTACACTTGAAGGAGAAATTTTCAATTTAATGATAAATGTCTTAAGTTTTATTATGCTGAATTTTGGCTGTGATAATGTAGTACATTCAGTATACTAATTCTGCATACGTTTAATCATCAAATATATGCAGTCGCTAGTTCTATACGAAATAATTCATTTCGGGAAATGTAAATAATTTTATTACATTTCATGCAATTATATGCATGGAATTACCTGTGAAAGAAAACCCGTAATTATCAGATTACAAATAATACACCGTCAGATTACAAATAATACACCGTGAAGATAACACCCGTAATCACCGTGTGCACTGTCCCGCACTGTGGAAATTCTGGAACTACTTTCGCGAGTTGTAAACGGAAGTGACCTCCCGAGCGTGTGACGCGTCTGCATTCCACAAGATGGCTCAGCTGACAGACTGGGATTGGCAAGAAATAGATTTTCTACTAAGTCAATCGGATTTCGAAGATCTACCAAGTCCACAAATACCGACAATCACCAAACAAACCAAAACAGGTTTAAATCTTAAGTATTTTATCATCCAAATTCTCTGCCAATCTGCAAATCATTGGCAGACATATATCAAATTCTCCCAACCTCTGGCAATGTTGACATTCGTAACACAGGAGAAATGGACTTTATGCCATTTGTAACCAGAATCTAGCCACGGGTCTGCTCTGTTCGGCGTTCACTCAATAATACATACATATGCGGCATGCTTCTACCAAACTGTAAATTAGTTATATAAAATTCCCTTCAATTGTGTTTAATGACAGCCTGCAACAGCTATGGTAATTTTCTGCTCGTTTAATGTGGTCGAATTCCATATTTTCACCTGATGTAATGGTGCGAAATTTCCAAATTCAATAATAGAGGATATATTCCATCGTACATTTTGAATAGCGGGAAATAATACAGGAGTGTGCGTCCGATTCAGAGTAAGCAAAGCGAACGAGTTGCTTGCACAGAAGCCGACGGACATGAGTGTATTATTTCCGCTATTCCACATATGTTTTTCTTTTATTGAAATAAACAACATCTTGGATAATATATTTATTTTGGAACATAGTAATATGCTGAAAGCATATCACTGATCATAGCTCCAGATAAGGTGAGTATTGGAGTAAATTTTGCACACTTATTTAGCAGCATACACAGTGATTATCAAAAGTGTGAGTACAAATGTACTCACACAAATGTGAAAATATGCATTGATTTACAAATTGAGTATTGAAAATACTGTAATAAAGTTGAATTTTACTTAGTTGAGCTGCAAATGCAACTGAAATAAGTGAATAATATGTTTTATGTTTTTTTTTATGATTTGTTCCATATTAATATGGAAGAAAATCAATAATACATTTGTAAAAGTCAAATACGTATTGAATTTGAAATTAATGAGGGAAGGGGATAATATTCTTTAGATACAAACTTTATCTGAGCTCTGACTGATTTGGAATAATACCTATACTTGGGTTTTGGGCTTTAAAAGCACTTTGGGATATAACAAATTCTAATAGGTCTCCTGTGACATCACCCATCACATACCTTCAAATGTGTGATTATCAATGCGAAATATGAATGAATGATATCACCCATTCGATTATGTGATATCTTCCTTTCCAATAGGTGATATCATCATATTCTAATGTGTATCACCCATTTGAATAGTGATATCACTAATTGTAATGGGTGATATCAAGTATGCGTTTTGAAGTGGTGATATTACGAATTTGAATACATGGTATTCACACTTTTGTGTTGAATCCGCGATATCACCCCATTTTGAAAATGTGATATCACCTAATGGAATGGGTGATATCATCCCATTCATTTTGACAAATTTTGAAGTTATTAGTCTTGAAAATTATTTGTACAGGTTTCGCTGTGAGAAAAACCTGTAATCAACTCATTCCAAATAATACACAGTTGAAGAGAACACCCATAAAATGTATGCTGATTTGCTGTTGCAGATCACACTACTGGTACAGAAAACAATGCAGGTGCAGCTGCCGAAGGATGTCATCGCTTTGTGAAGTATTCAAAAGCGGAGGCAGATGAATTTATTAACAGCATGGAGAACACGTCAACCAAGAAAAAGACAGATTGTGACATGAGACAATTTAAAAGTTACTTAAATGTGAAGGGAGAGGAAAGGGACATTTAGGAGATTTGGAGAGTGCTCAAGTCTGGATCGTTATTTAGAAGAAAAAAAAGTTGGACATGCGGTGTAACAAAAAAATCCATTGTTTCCGCATAGTAATGCATCTTTGAAGGCAAAGCAAAAGGACTTAAAATCACAGGGCATGGGAAACAGACCCAATGAAGCCGATGAAATGACGGACGCAGACATTGAAAACTTGTTCCAAAATGGAGTACTGGGCACTCACTCACCGACGTCGTTAATAAATCTTCTGCATCTTATTTTTTTCACTCGTTCTTGGAATGCGGGGCGGATTAGAACAGACAGTTAAAATGGGGGGACATCGAAGTAGGGGTCGATGAAGATGGCGATGAATTGTTCATGTGCTTTCGCTTGCTATGCATGTGTTATTTTATTTTATTCTCCAAATAAGATATCTGAAGATTTGGAGAGTGCTCAAGTATTAAATATAAATCATTGCAAATACAATGTATGATATTCCATTGTACATGTTTAAACATGAGTAGCACTGCGGGTGAAAGCATCTGAACAATTATGGGTATAATTATGGGTATAATCACTGGGAATTAATTTCAAACAGATTATTATGTTTTTTTCTCTCACAGTGAAACTCATACAATTACATAATGCATGTATTATAAAGTGTGTAATAAAAACGATCTGATAAGTTTAGCCGCCGCCGCGTTTCTCCAAGACGGTAGCTGGACACCTCGCCCGTTTGTTACGTATGCTGCACCACCAGGTACGACTGTTGTCCCGAGTGACCTTCACATTGTAGGCGTATCCGTGTGAGTCGAGTAACATATCTTTGCCCTTGGCCGTACCTCCAACCACGATGTCGTATGTTGTAGGGCTGTCGTCTGTTGTCGTAGATACATCAGGATTATCATGAACAATGGAACTTTCGTCAAATACTGATGGCTGTCGAATGAAGTCGGCGATGTGGAATGAAGTCGTCTCCATAGTGGTTTGTGACGGGGTCATAGAATCATCGGCGGAAACTTATGATATCATAGAATCGTCGACGGGCGCAGCGATAGTAGTTTGTGACGGGGTCTCGTTTGTGGTCGTAGTAGGAATTTCCGTCGTCATAGAATTATCGGCGGAAACTTCTGATATCATAGAATCGTCGACGGGCGCAGCGATAGTAGTTTGTGACGGGGTCACGTTTGTGGTCGCAGTAGGAATTTCCGTCGTCATAGAATCATCGGCGGAAACTTCTGATATCATAGAATCGTCGACGGTCGCAGCCATAGACGGGGTCTCGTCGGTTGAAATGTCTGATATGTCCCGTGGATCTATGTCTTCTTCTGTGATGTCCATCGCAGTTGACAATCGCGTACTCTCCAAACGCGGTAGATGTGATAACATGGTACATCGCTGACAAGTGAAGTGGAAGTCGATGAGACCCTTTCGTAGTCGGATGTACTTGTACTTAGTCAACCCTGAAATGTGAAACACGTACAATGTAATTAGATGTTCAGGCATTTTATTTATAGTATATATGTTGCTTGTGAAACACGTACAATGTAATTAGATGTTCAGCCTATTTTATTTATCGTATATATGTTGCGATACACGTATAAACATGTACAATGTAATCATATGTCAGTCTATAGTATCATTAGTTGCTATTAGTCTCTCGTAAGACCACTCGTGAGACCATGTTCATATATCGCAGTGGTAAATAAACTTAATAGAAACACGTACGATATTCAATTGCAAGACCTAATAAGCTTAATTACCTAATAAGCTTAATTACCTGTATCTCCACATGCACGGTGCTGCCATCCACCACAAGCGTCGCAATCTATGGCCTGGTGACGACTCCCCACGACCCGCTCGCAATACAAACATAACGAAGTCATGTTAGAGTTTGATATTTTCATATTGTTGTATTCTTATATTTAAGGGTGGGAAATGGCTCGAAGACCTTCCATACCCGGGCATGTGCCCGTAAATGATCAGGCCAATGGCCGTTGGCCCATTTGTTTACGAATTTACTAATATATGCGATACAGTCGAAATATGTGCATTAAATGAAGGAGACGATGAGGCGGTGAGTTTAACCTAATTATTTCATTCTCCTATTGCACAATGCCGATATGTCAGACCGTGAAGAGGGCCGAGTGTGCGTGCACATGATATATGGATACTCAGCCGTTACATTATTATATTACCTGCTAATGCTATTAGAGGGTTGGACGAGGCAAGACAGACCAAGCAGAGACGGATCCACGTGATATGGGCAAATCCAACGCCCACAGAGGAGCAACAGCGCAGGCCGAGCCGAGCAGCCGAGCCGACCACCGACCCACCCACAGCAACCGGGACACCGCAGTCAGTGACAACCGGAGGCTCCGCACCGCAACCTCCACCCGCAGCGACGAGGAGACAGGCAAGCCATGCCCAAGCCACCCACAAGGCCGCCACTGGCAACACCCAGGCAGCTCATTCCGCCACAGATCCCAAGGCGCATATAGCATGACACTGCCCAGTATGCAACACAGAGGAAACGACCCGATGTCGGTCCACAGAGCCTAGGCCACCTCCCACTGAGTGGGTGGTAGACACGAGCGAGGCCTTGTCCCCGAGGAGGGGGGACTAAGTTTGTTTTATTTCGTTCTGATCTTCTCTTTGTTGGTGTCGTAGGCGTCTGGCTACACCGCGAGGACCGCATCTGGTTTGTGTTTGAGTGAGCTGTGTGCATGAAAATCACAGATGCCCTTATCTGGATTGTGTATGTATATGTGTGGGTGCGTGCCTATCTAAGTGTGTCTGTCAGGGTTATGTCCAATGTCATATTGACTTGGCTCATCTACTGCCCTAAGGGCGAAATAGCTGGTCCCCATAGGGCCAGATTCTGTTGATTGACTATATGGACAATATGATGAGACCATTATGCCCGGCTCGACCACTAACTGCACAGAAACAGTTCGGCGCTTTGAGGTATATATTGTTGCAGGCAGAAATCCTCCGTTCTTGAGCTTCTTTCTTCTAGCGTCGTTTCTGCATGGAGTGGATCCACCGGTTATTTGTGACACCCGGGTTCACCAAGCACTCCCGGCTTTCAATCAGCGGGAGCAGCTCTGTCTTCTATGACTTCATATGTTGACTTGGTCGCCTTTAGTGTTTTTACCGGACACAATGGTGTGTGAGTTTATATTTGTTTATGTTATGCATATTCTTTACTACACTACACGCTGCTGTTCGGAGTATTGTGTACATGTATAATGCCTATGCGTGTAAGGGACCGTCCGTATTGGGCGGAAGTAAGCTATTATTGCGTGCTTGGATGTAGTAAAAATTACAAAAAACTGTCACCCTGCCATTCGGGACGAGACACACGTGAGGGAGCTATGAGCCGCCCCCGTGTCTTGCGCGGTCCATCATCATAGGATGGACTGAGTGGACTTATGTGTGACATGAGTGTATTACGTCCGCAGATTCTGAACTCCCTGGACGCTTGCCTGGGATGGACCAGACCAGTTGTGACCTAGTGAGAGTCGTTGATATTTGTCTACTTACTAGACAAGTATCGGTGTACCTGGATGCGGTCCTCTCGGTGTCGCTTCGTTGGTGACGCATTGGTGCTACAACGAATCTTGGGAGAAGAACATGTATGGTTATTCAGCATCAATTGTATGGTCCCTATCTGTTTCGTGTATTGGAAATAGGACTCCTGGTTATGCTATACATTTTTTGCATATGAAACATATCATGGACATGTATACATATGTGTATTGATTACTCCTCGGCGACAGTGTGGACCTAGACGTATGTGTTCCTATGTGTTCCTATGTGTTTTTTATTGATGTAGTATAGGGTCCAATTTTAAAATTACATTACAGTTAAAATACAAGTTTATATTAGAGCGGCACTTGTTTCCGACTTACTACCCACCCATCGACCAGACCGCTATGCAGTTATTTGGATTGTGACGTATTCGGGTAGTGGCTAGGTTCAACCAATGTCATTGCTCACTCGAGTACAGTGCTATTTTCGAATAATGTGTGTGCATTTGGTAATTGCTATTTTTTTTTTCTAACGGCTGATATCGCAGGGGTTCGGGCGACTTTACGGTTCCCGACAACGATATCCCCATGACACCAGCCGTCACGGAGCTTCGCAGAGACCGAACGAAGCCGTGGCATTTCATGCACGGATCGATGTCAATCTCTGCGAGTCCAATATATATTTTGTTATCAGATGGTGCACGCTCTATATATGTACATGGATATATATACAAGTACGTCTATGCATATATGTCAAAATCCCACCACTCACCCTATTGTTGCAGTTTGATTAAAATACCAGAAGTAGTCTGGCTTGAGTGGTTAGAAGGCAGGCCAACAATAATGCGTGCAAGAAGAGTCCGTCCGTCACCGACTAAACAGCTTCGTCATTGAAGCGAGTTCCACCGGTACCAGACCAATTGTTGACCCTTCCTCTTTCCACTCATTACCCTTACCACTACTACTAAATATAATCTACTAAGTCTAGTCTAACATAGTACATAATAGCATATCGGGATTGTGGTGGGTAGAATTCCGTACACTCGTTGGGTGGGATTACTTGTATGTTAATTTTGGATTCATGTGTTAGCCCACACGAGCCTGTACATATCGTCTCGTTAATTTCCCAGTACTAAGCCTCGGTAAGGCAGTCCATACGCAAGAAACTTTCCTGGGCCAGTTCCGATCGAGTACATACCCATTGGGTGGGATTACTTGTATGTTAGTTTTAGCTATGGTTATGCTAGAATGGCCTTCACAGCCGCAAGCGGACGGGGTGCAATTATATTGTACTTATTTGATTGCATCGCATATCGTGGTCATTTATTTTACTTTTCCTGTTGCAAGTCAACTCGGTATTGTTATGAGACCAGTGGCACCAGTGAGCAGACTAAAGGTGAGAATTGTTGTAGCATTGGATGCAGGCAGCACCCGGCTGCCACCATTGATCAAGTATTAATTCTAGTATTATTATTAGGTGCGAGCATCTAGCAGGCAGACGAGCAGCATAGTATGCAACAGTCCTCTCGTTGCCGGAGAAACATGTATCCCCGACACAAGTGATGTTGCTCGTCATTCGACTATTCACTCTAGAAATGAGTAACGCCTCCCGGCCGAGTGTACGGACGTCTATTGACATGTTTAAAGATTATATTAGAATTGGTAAATCCTGAAAATATTTACAGCAATTTTCAGATATGGGATGGAGACAATGGGGCCCAGTGTCACGGACGTAACTTAGCTCGACCACTCCATCGGGTTTTTAATGTGTTTCTATCCATGATGATTTTTTGATTAGTACATGTTATGCATATTATCTCTGTGTTCAGAGTGTTGGAGTGGTGAGTGGCGAGCGCCCCCCTATCCTAACTCCGGCAGGCCGATGTGACGGTCACACCACGGGGTGTAACCACCAACCTTGGCCTACCAGAGCTTCGGAGGCGGGCCGCTGCCCTCATCGTCTGTGTGTTGGAGTGGTGAGTGGCGAGCGCTCCCTATCCTAACTCCTGGAACTCTGGCAGGCCGATGTGACGGTCACACCACGGGGTGTAACCACCAACCTTGGCCCACCAGAGCTTCGGACAGGGCCGCTGCCCTCACCGTCTGTGTGTTTAGAGTTGTATTTTAAAATAAAATCATTATATCATTTATTTTTGACAGCTTTTAATTTTAGTGGAGCAACGGTGTCATGTTTATATTACCAATAACCTGTCGCCTTAATGTATTTTAGTACAGCTAAGTGTATTTCATTTTCGCATTCTTTAGGGGGGAATATTAAATTATATGGAGATGATATAACATTATTTTTTAAGCAGACAGCGGCTAGATCTTCTCTTGCTAATTCATGCGCTGGGCAGAAGAAGAAATAGTGGTCCAGTTCTTCTATTTCATCTTCGTCGCACTGACTACATTCAAATCTACATCAATATCGCTGCCCTGTGGATGAATATTGCCTTTATACCGTTTCCTCTACCTAGTCTGAGTCGTGTTATTATTTTATCTGACATTCTATCCTTGCTGTATTGTTTACATTTATTTGGTATGGTAGGCACCATGACTTGAAATGTGTGCCCGCCATAGTAATGCTTATGAATGTTTATCCCATAGTTTTTGCCATTTTGATTTTATTTTTTTGTTTAATAATGACTGAATATAATTCTCTGTGTGTAGGCAGAGTATTATCTTGTGTTCCTATCAAGTGAGCTGTGCTTGCCGCTCGGTCGGCTTCTTCGTTTCCAGGTATTCCAACATGTGAGGGTACCCAGTCTATATTAATAAATTTTTCCTTGTTCCATATGTTTATTATAAGAAAAATTTAATGGTATGGACCTTGTCAGGTCTCGTTTTAGACGTACCTGTGTTGATTGCTTGGATGGAGCTTAGTGAGTCTGTTATGATTACAGTGTTATTGTACTTTTTTAATTTAGGTTGAATATGAGGGCTTTTTCAATTGCAATAAGTTCCGAGGTAAATACAGTTAGATTGGGGGCCAGTTTGTATTGTTCTACGTGACTTAGTTCCGGGACCACAAACGCAGCTGAGGTGATACCGAGTTCTAGGGTTTTTGCTACCGTCCGTATAGATGTGTAGGCTGTCTTTCCAATTATGTTCTAAATGTTCCATTGCGTGTTTGAGGCTAAGGGTTGGATTCTTAGTTTTATCTTTTATAATTTCAGTGAGATCAGATCGAGCTGTAATTTCAAATATAATACGGGATATGCGTTTTGAATGGCTGCATCTCGCATCCACCAGATCATATTCTTCTGTTAAGATTAGTGCTATTCATTGCATAACACGTTTTTACATTGGCTTTTTTGTTGGTATAATTATTGACTGTATTGGTTGCGTCTCGTTTTAGTTTAATCATATTGTATTTGTATGCTGGTTTGAGTTGTATTAGTTCGTTGATTGGTAGGTGAGCGCTATGGGGTTGGGTTCGGACCCAGTATTTGAGTAATGTTTGTTCCCTTCTTAAGTCTAGTGGTAACACTGCTGTTTCTACTTCGATTACTGCGGCTCTTGTTGTTTTATAGGCACCCGTGGCAAGCCTTAGCGCTGCTCTTTGAATTAATTCTAACTTATCCAGGTGAGCAGCCGCAGCATCTTTGTATAGCATGCATCCATAGTCCATCTTCGACAGGATTAATGCTTTATATAGTTGTAGGAGGGAGGATTTGTCTGCACCATAAGATGTGCCTGAGATTAGTTTCATTAGATTTAGATCCCTTCTACAACGTTGAATTAGATCTGATATGTGAGGTCCCCAGGTAAGTCTATCGTCCAAGTACATACCTAGGAACTTTGCGCATTTTTTGTATGGTATTGCCTGATTGTTAACAACTAGTTCTTTAATTTTGTATTGTTGATCTCCTTTATATGCATACCGTTGCTCCGTGCTTTTGTAGAATAAGTGTCCTCCTCTATGAAAGATGACTGCCTCAGTTTTTAGTGGGGATATTTTAAACCCCCATTTATTTTGCCATGTTGTGATTTTAACTAATGTTGTCTGTACAGCCCCCAAGGCTATATTGAGATTTGCATGTACATGCCAGATCGAGCTATCATCTGCAAATTGCGATAGATCATTTTTGATAGTTGTAATTGGGTTGTTCTCATTGAGTTCGTTATACAATGTATCTATCATGATGTTAAACAGCGTTGGACTAACTACGCTGCCCTGGGGGCTACCGTTATCTACATTTTGAAATTCGGAGTGTTCTGATCCTATTCTCACTCTAATTGTTCTGCCCGTTAGAAAGTTGTCAAGCCACAACAACATTCTATTATTTATGCCCTTCCCGATGAGTTGTTCTATTGCACCTTTCGTCCACATTAGGTCAAAGGCTTTTTCTAAGTCTAGGAATACTGCAACGACCATTTTCTTTTCCATCATGGCTGTTTTAATAATTGTGTCTTGTCGTGCGAGTTGATCCAATGTAGATCTGTTATTTCGGAATCCTGATTGGGTCGGGCTGAGTTTCTGATTTGTTTCTAAGTGATGTTTTAATCTGTTAGCTACCATCGTTTCCACCTTATTTTACATATTGCTGGTGTTAGAGAAATAGGTCTGTATGAGGGCGGGAGTGTTGGGTCCTTCTTTGGTTTCAATATAGGGATGATGGTAGCTTCTTTCCATGTATCTGGTAGTGTACCATTTACCCAAGATTTATTTATCACCAGAAGCAGTTGTTCCATAGATTCTTTTGGGAGATGCTTTAGTATTGCGTAGTGTATCTTGTCTGCTCCTGGTGCAGAGTTTTTCTTATTTGTAAGGGCATATTTTAGTTCTGACATAATAAAGCACCGATTGAGGCAGTCAACCTCATTAGATTCTGGCCATAACGTGTTAGTATCTATTTTTGTTTGAATTTCGGGTTTCTCTTAACCTTAACTGTTTTGAATTCGTGGGATTAAGATTATTGTCACTTGACATAGTTTGTATAATGGTCTGTGAGCACCTCTGCTTTTTTGTTTGTTTGTCGTAGACATTGCTATTGTTAGTAATAGTGGAGGCATTGGCTTTATAGCTTTTCCTCTGTTTCTATTAAATTGGTCCCATAATTCTTTACTCGTTTTGTCGTTAATTATTTCAGATATAAATTTCTCCCAACCACAACTTTTTGCGTCGTTAATTACTTCAGTCGCGAGGGACTTAGCTTTCAAATATTCCTCTCGCCTAGTTTGTTTAAGTGTTGTATGATATTTGTGTGCTTGTTTCCATCTACGCAGACAGTTCTCCCTGTTTTTAATGGCATCTGTGCAAGCTGGTGTCCACCAGGGATTGGTTGGGCGATTATGAGCTTTACCACTTGTCTGTGGTATACTCTCCTTACTTATGTTATAGAGGGTGCTCACAAATTCATCGTGGTATTGTTTTGTATCTAGATTTGTATCTGTGTGTAGTCTATTAGTCGTTGCATAGTCGTTGGAACAGCTCCCAGTTAGCATGACCTAACTTCCATTTAGGAATGGTGGCTGGAGTACTTCTATGGTATTGGGTAGAAACTTTAGTAATTATCGGATAGTGGTCACTTCCTAGTGTAGAGTCATGGACGGACCAGGAGGTCAAGGAGGCTAAAGCAGGTGTTGCTAATGTTATGTCGGGTGCTGTTCCAATACATTTGCTTGAAGAAATGTGTGACGTATCATAAGTTACAGCTCCGTTGTTAAGGACTACATAATCAGTGTTATCTAGAAATTGTATTATTTCATCACCTACTTTGTTTGTCTCAGCATTGTAATGCACGTCCCATAGTGAGTTGTGCCCGTTGAAGTCACCCAATATTAGAGATTTATTGCTTAATTGTGTGATAATTTTATTGAGGTTGTTTAGTTTTGGTTCGTGATTATGGTTACCAGGGCCAATGTACACATTTAATATATCAATGTTTCCTTTATTGCTGAGTACCTTAATACCACAATAGAGGTTATTTAGTTTTTCTGTAAGGTGATTTGTTTTTAAGTTCTACACATGATATTCCATTTTTAGCGTATATTCCTACCCCACTGCCATGGAAAGAATTGGTTGTGTAGGATACGAGGTTGTATCCAGTGAGTGTTGAAGGCTTTGACATTTCTTGCAGGCATATTACATCAGGTGACATTACGTTATTTTCTAGAACATTGATAAGCTCTCCTTTTGTTTTTTACAAATCCCCGACAGTTCCATTGAAAGACGGTCAGGTCATTCCTTTATTTTTGTTTCTACCCATATTTATTTATTATATATATCTTTTCTTATGATGAGCTTTTGGTGCATATGCCTGACTCCTTTTCTGTGAATTTAGGACTGTATTACCATTAAATGGTGTTAAATTGCACTGTTGTTGTTGTTCCGCTAACGGTGCCACTGATTTTAATACGTTTTTATTTTTTACCTATCTTCTGCTTGTTAGTAAATATTTATTCTGTTTTTTTCATGCCTGTATTCACTTTTGAACTAACTTCGGTTACGTTATCTTTTATGGATTTTGTATTATATTTACGATTTGCTGTTATAGTTTTACGCATATTATAATTTTCTATACTTGTACGTTTTTCTGCTGGACTGTTATTGGGTGTTGATTGGCAACACTATTGCTTGACGTTGTTTGTTTATTGGTGTGTCCTGATTATCGTTTATTTCATGTAGTGTTGTGTTGTCTGCACAAATGGTCGAAATATTGGAGATACCTGTTAGTGTTTGAATGGGATGAGACTCTATAGATTCGGTTGATGTTACGATTATTAGTTTATTTGGGTCTGAGTCGTCCATGCTGCTATCAAACATTAGGGGCTCGGGTGTAAGTGTTGATTTGTTGTTTCCCCCCAGCTTCGTGGTAAAGGGCTTCTTACTACTTTGTCCGCTAACGGTCGATTGTTTACTTGCTTTATATTTGTTTAGTAACTTTATTACCTTGTCCGCATTAGCCAGTGTACCTAAAACGTTTAGTATAGAAGTTTCTGATTGGGATGTGTCCATCTGTGACGTGTGCATTTTTTCAGTGGATGGTGTGCTAGGAATTGTTGTTGTTGTTACATTTTGTCCTAAGTGTTGTTCTGCTATTTGTCCTATGATGCCATTGGTGGTTACTCCTAGTTGTTTTATATTTTCATATCTGGGACAGGATATTTTATATCAACGTTATTTAACGAGCGATTGAAATTAAAATAGTTGGTATGAACTCAATGATTAGTTGACAAGTATTCACTATAATCTCTCTTTGATCACTGATTGGTAATTGGTTTCCGCCGTACACATAATCCCATTAAGTAATCATTAAAGCAGTATACTCTCTCTTTGATCATTGATTGGTTTCCACTTAATCCCATTAAGTAATCATTAAAGCAGCCACCGCATATCGGTAATCACTTTCATCCAGAATTACACTTTAATAATTGAATGTTAATTGTTTTTCACACGTAATTTAAACAGACATTCATCACACGAGTGCTTCTGGTCATTGATTTCCATCAACTTTCACTGCTAAAAAGATAACTAAATATGAAATTTTTGATTATTAAATGAAATATATTGATATATAAATGGGTAAATTAACCTCACAAATGCCAAAAAGATAAATAAAATGTGGATATATTGGTATAATATATTGATATATCGAAGGGTACGTTTTGACCCGACCATGGGTACGTTTTGACCCGACCTTGGGTACGTTTTGACCCGAGATATGGGTACGTTTTGACCCGATGCCCAAGGTACGTTTTGACTCGGGTACGTTTTGACCCGAACCCGCCCATTCTGTATTCGCGTTTTGCAAATAAAATATGAACAAAAGGTTAATCCGGGTCAAAGTATGTAAATTTCATGTTTACTATTGGTAATTAATTGTTATTGTGACTAAATTTTACAACAGACGGCTCTCAGGTAGAAGGATACTGTACAGATAATATAAAAGGCAGATGAAATAGTAAAAGCCATCCGTGTATTTGAGATTGTGTAAGCAAGTAAAAAACATGAGTAAAATACACCAATACGCGTGTTATCAGTAGCATATTTTATAAAAATTGCCAAGTACTAAAAGGGTACTTTGTATTTAGGGAGTAATATTTATTTGTACTGAAAAAACATTTTTGTCATAAAAAGCAAATACCTGTATTTGACGAGTAAAATTATGCAGCATTGATATACTGCATGTATTACATTATCAGTCATTGTTTTGATTATAAAATATTGTATGGAATATTTCAAATAAAAATATAATTTATGTATAAATTGAAAATTGATCCCCCAAAGTACACTTAGCGTATTTAGCAATTTTGGTTAGATAGGCTACAGGAGCTCTGCAAGATAATTCAGTTGAATGTGTTACGGATACAAATGTATGTATATGTGTTGCCTAAATAAATTATATTGCTGCAAGCAATGTGCTTTGGTTCTTGTCCAAATAATGGTGCTGCCGGGTTTGGGTTCATTTCCGGGCAGGGAGCGCGACAGCGATAGTCCATTAATAATGTTTCCAGACGTCAAAGGTATGAAACACAAACATTATGTAACCAACCAGTCAGTAAATATAATGTAGCAGCTCTGGGATCAAGTAAATGTCCAAAAACTGACACTTCGCCTGGCACACCGTTCCAATTCAATGTTTCGAGCAGCAATCAGAACGAGTGTGTTTTGTTGGCTGTGCGAGGAAACCTCGATCCAGCGATAAATATTGGACGGTGAATGTCTGAAGCCGTGTTACCATGTATTTCCAGCGTTATTAAATACTCCATTATTCAAAATAAAATCACAACTTTCCGAAACTCGATATCCGCCATTTTATTTTACAGATTTAGCCTAGTTAGTGACGTCAGTTGTTATAAAAATAAGCTCCGCCCACAATAATTCATACGCATATGGAAACGCCCCCCCCCCCACCCCCCCCCCCGCCCCCCCCCCCCCCCCCCCCCCCCCGAAACATTACACAATGCATATTTGTTCGATTTTTTTCTTCAGAAATGTAATAAATAGGATATTCCATCGTACATGTTGGAACAGCGTGAAATAATACACTCGTGTACGTCGTCTTCCGCGTAAACAACTCGTTCGCTTCGCTTACTCGTTGTTTACGCGGAAGCCGACGTACACTCGTGTATTATTTCACGCTATTCCAACATGTACGATGGAATATCCTATATATTCCCTCAAAGTACACGTTGCTAGATAAGTATACTTTACAATTTTGGTGAAATCAGTTACTGGTCCTTCGCACCAGACGTGGTTCCGACTCACCCGTACCATATTTCCGACGTTTACATTACCGGGGGCCGTTTCACTAAACTTCGTACGACTAAAATTTTCGTAAGTGCAAATTTATGATCGTCTGAAAATTTATGGATTTACATTTATTGAGCATAGGCTGCATATGCAACCTATGCTCAATAAATGTAAATCCAGTAATTGTTTACAAGAAAGCATTGTTAATGTCAAATTTACAGACAATCACAAGTTTGCACTTACGAACATTTTAGTCGTATGAAGTTTAGTGAAACGGTCCCCAGCTTCTCACGGGAAAATGAAACACTCGAGCGATGTATAGAGTGGTCACGATACTACGCGTCACGTGAACTTGAACATGTCAAGATTGGTCACGATATAGATGGACAACAATCGGTGAGGTGGGACCAAATAAGTAATGATGGCCGGTTCCGAAAAAGGAGAGGTGAGGATAGAAAATAAAACCGTTATTTATTGAATTTTTGCTTACAAAAACATAAACTAATTAAAAGAAAACTAATAACAAAGACATATATTATATATATAAAAGTTTTATTTTCGACATACGTAACAGTTGTCAATGTTGTGATTCGTGTAAGCAAGATATTGCGGTGATTTTAAATGTTTGCCAAGTTGTCAAGACAGCAGTAATTCGATTTATTGTATATTATATATGTTACGTTTATTTTAATATGGTTTCAAACGTTAATCCTTCGCAATTTGTCCTAGAAATTATGTTGTGTTGTCGGATACATGTATCAGGGGTGGATCCAGCATTTGGGGAAGGGGGTGTGGGGTGTTGTCCTATCTTCGAGCTACCCCCAACACACTGGAACATTTTTGAATTCTAGATGTCCGGAAATGCACTTTCCTGTGTGTTACGGCATTTAAATTCGGACTCAAAACTGGTGGTAAACTATGGACACCATATGACTCAAGGTACATGATCACGTGGTTACAACAACAACAACGTCGCCCCGACTCCAAAGTAAGTATTATTTGATAGTTTCTTTAATCTGTAACGGATTTTGATGAAATATGGCGCAGCAAACGCGTCTTCACGAGCTGCATTTGGTGGTATATGGAGTTTGGCACAGACTTATGTCGTTTTTGCGAAGAATCGATTCTGCGCAAAAACGACAGAAGTGTGGGCGAACATACAGAGACCACCAAATGCAGCTTATAAAAGAATACGTACTTTGAATAGTTACTTGTTGTTGTTGTTAGTACAACGTGATCATACACCTTGTGACTTATTCAAAGCAGTTTAGATCTATGTAAACTCCGTGGCTGAATGGGGGGAGTGGGGGTTGCAACCCCGGACCCCCCGCCCTCTAGATCCGTCCCCTGTATATGTATACAATAACTACGAATTATATCATATTAGTGACACTGTTCCACCTCTAATTATTTTCGCATGTGTAAGCACCAAACACGCGTTTCTTATTATATTGAAGGAAGTAACATTAAAATTCTGCGTATAATTTCACACTACAATATAATTGTCAGTAAAAAATGAATTTATACATAATTAGACAAATGATCAATAATGTTCTTGTAGTGTGGCCAGATTGCCACACATATATATATGTGTTGTACTTGTTGTATGACTTGAGACTGATTTTCACCTCTGGTTATGGCCCTGCAAACAGTGTATCTATCCTGATGAACCACTCGTAATGAGCCGTCTCATTCAAGATATGCACCACTTGAGCATATTTTCATTTTTTTTTGCAAAATCCCCCTTTTCTGCATAATGAAAGTCTCAAACTTAACATGAAACAGTTCATTTCAGTTACTTAGAGGTGAAAGTGCTAATCGTCATAGGTTGTAGCAGCATTGTCCAAAAAAAAATAGCAGTATGGACAAACTTTTAGAAATCTAATATCCTATCCACAGGAATGTTCGGAATGTCAAATTCTTGGTCGATTAACTGTGCAGTTGGTCATGGACATGCACAGACGGGTGGATGGATTGACCATCCACACATGCACAACGTGTGATTACTGGCGTTTAACTCATTTAATTTATGAAGTATCTCCCCTGTTTATCATAGTCTATTATAGTATACATATCAAGTAAAATAAAATACAAAGTCCTCGGATTTTGATCGAATACAATAATGTGCATTGTGATATTATAAATAGAAAATTTGCATTATGGAAGGCGAAAAAAAGATATAAAGTTCCTGACACATCATCAGGGCCATAACCAGGAAGCCAAGAATGAGGAGGCAGGGGTCATGCCCCCCTCCACCCACACACGGAATGAAAATTACGAGTATTTATTATAAAATCTAAAAATACTTACAAATATAGCAGATTCTGATGACACGGCTCGTTATGAGTTGGCTTACCTGTGTCTACATGGCTTTGTTGAAACTTTCGAATTAACTCGGGTTAATCGAGTAAACCAGTTCAACTTCAAGTAAAGCTTATTTTCGAATGACATATGTCGCAATCATATTTGTTTCAGTGCTATTCTATCACACCGTTAAAGATAAATACGGCAATGTTGTGTTTGTAAAATGAGACATTTTTCGGAAATAAAAAGTATAGGTTGCATTGGGATTCGAATCCACACATTGATTCTCCACTAATGGTGCAAATTCGAAATCTGGAAATAATAATAAATAAATTGATTTATTTGGAACCTCAATGTATACACAACTAGAAATTATGTTTCTAATACACTTATGTTTGTAAAACATTGATATGACCCCATGGCATACTGGACTCTAACTAGAAATTGTGTGTCAAATTTTTTTTTTTTTAATTTGAACAAATTTCAAAGTCATTTGAGAAAGTCCTACACACTTTTTGACGCAAGAAAATGGCTAATTGTTTCAGCACCATTTTGAAGGTCACAAAATGTCATGTCATTGGTGATGTGATTGCATCACACATATTCAGGTTAATGAACTGTCCAAATATTAAAGCAATCCTTCACGTAATATTGAAGATATTAAATGTTGGCGAAACTCGTACAAACTTTTCGACGTAACAAAATTGCTAAATGTTTCAGTGATAGTTGGAAGGTGACAAATGTGAAAGTCGTGTTAATGGTGGCGCGGGTGTGTGACAAATGTTCAGGTGATTCAAGTGTCCAAGTATTGAAGCAATGCTTTATCGTAATATTGACGATATTACATGTTGGAATAACTCTTATACACATTTTGACGTAAATGTACACGGGCAGACGTACGGACGTACGAACGGAAGGACGTACGGAACCTGTAGAGCGACGCAATATGCCCACATAATAATTAATACATCTTAGAATGTCCTACATATGTGCACAAAAGTTGATATTTATGCTGGAATCATGCCACCCATAAATACAAACTCATCAGTAATATCTACGTGACTGAGAACAGGGTTTCCTTCAGGAACAGTGAGATTATATTAAGAATATCCATCATATGCACTGGTGTGGGGTAAGGATATTCCACCCGAATGTCAAAATATGTCGTCAGAGGCTTTGCCGAGTTTCTGACGACATATTCTGATCACGAGGGTGGAATATCCTTCTCTCACACCAGTGCATATGATGGATACTTTTTCTCGCCCCTATATAGAACATATTTGCGAATCTCAAAATATTTGTCTTTCCGAGAATAATACCCAACTTTTTATTCGCTGAATTTATGCGACTTTTGATATGTCCAACGTGCTCGCCATGTCAATAAAACGTCAAAACATTGTTTTAACCCAAGAATTAGTGTAACCCAAGAATTTGATGCTAATACCAGTTCAGTGGATCGTTTACAAATTATTATTAAACTAATGTTCAATGTCATCACCATTCAGCCCGCGCGTGACTACGGATATCCTCGTCTCAGGTCACCTGGTTGGCGAGAAAAAATGAATACACATTTCCATATCCGTTTTTGTTTGAATAATATCGTATGTCATTACAGGATCTGAATCCGGATACGGATAGCAAAACATCTGATCGAATATTAATGGAAGAAACTATTTTTAGTTGAAATTAACATGAAAATAAGACACATTACACTTCCGTGTTATTTTTCATAGGTTATGTTCACGACCATGACTATTTGAAAAGCATGTTAACAAACACCTAAATGAGTGTAAACAAGTACAAACTGCTACATGCAACCCAATCTAGATTTCGAAAATATCTTACTATTTATTCTCTGTATTTTATTTTTTGTTGTGCAATGATCATACTTTATAATATGTCGAAACTATTTTTTTTTCAGGTGGCGCATTTAATTAGTATACATAATTAAAGAATATCATCCCTCATTTTCATATGAATAGCGTGCACTCGTAATATTTAGAACTGGTTGAATAGTGACACAATTATACACTTATTTAATTCCTATAAAGAACATTTTGTGCCTACTGAGTGGGCATGTACCTTTAAGGTAGTAGGTCATATATAGATACACTTAGCTTCAATGATAATTGCTTCATATGATGTGATGTGATATATGAATATAACCTCTGTAAATATTGTCTTGTTACTGTATACTATATGGTACGTACATTGAGCTGACATCTCCGCCTTCTTTGTATGTACAAGCCATCGTACAATTTCACCACTTCGTTTGACACATACAGCAAATATTATGACAGTAAACCAAAAGCAATTTGGTGCAATACATCATAGACAGATATGACTACGGCATGCTATAAATATTATGCTAGCAAACTATACAAAAGACGAGATACCTGAGCATTTCTCCCATCAATCTCAAAATAAATTTTGATGTGTAAACATTTCAATCTGATGCACAGCCTATTGTTAGTGTACACGTTATTCAATCCATAGGTAATGCCATATTTACTCGCATAGTAGGTGAGTAGACACCAGGGTAAATAGACGCAGGTAACTGCTTACATGTCACTGGATTTGATAGATAATAGCAGGGTACGGTAGTGGGTGTATACTGTACTTGTTGTGTGGTTTGCCAGGTAAATGTGATACACTGTGCGAAATTATGTGTGTGGTGCTATTTATAATGGTGGTTCATGTTGTTAAAAACACAGGCACAAACCTGCCCAGAAAACTGACATATTTTACAGTTTGGTGTAATATAATTGATAGGAGTCCGTTCTCTTTTTCGCTTTGTGTCAAACGCCAGAAGAGGTGAAAGTGGCTGATGGCTTGAACACACAATATGCCGAGTTCACCATTGCATGTGCCGTATAGGATACAGAAACGAGGCAGTGTTCACATATATGTTATACATATATTCCATTACATTTACGATGATCAGGTATAGAATGGGTCCTTAAGAAAGCCTGGTAGATCACACTGTATTACTGCAAAAATTGAAAATCTACAAATTCAAAATGGCATCACTTGACTGGTTGTCATCGTATTTAACTGACCGTAAGCAAAACGGTGGTATCTCTTCCTATTTCGCTTATGTCATAGCTGGTGTTCCTCAAGGATTAATTCTTGGACCAACGTACTCTATTTCTTTTATTTATAAATTATTTGCCTTTATTAATTAACAACTGATACCGATGACACAACACTTCATACATCAGGTAGCGATCCAGTTATCATCCATACTAGACGTAGTGCTATTGAGAATTGGTGTGACCAAAACAAAATGGTTATTAACGCAAACAATACTAATAGTATGATAATTATCACCAGAAAAAAATTGCAGCTGTATCTGACCTGAATCTGCTATTGGGTATGTAGCTTGTTTTTAATGGGGTCGAAAACCGGAGGGCCCGGAGAAAAAACAACAGACAAAACCGTCGGGACATAACAAATACCGCGATACATTGGTTGTTGTTCATTCATCGTAGTGCTTGAAGACTTGGCACAGGGGTAGATTCTTCAAACAAACTCAGTTTTTGTCACGCCTGCTTTAGCAGAGTCGCGACTATAGTCGGCGTTTTTTCAGTCGTCGTCGTCGTCCACGTCGTCGTCCGTGTCGTCGTCCTCGTCGTCGTCCGCGTCGTCGTCCGGTTTTTTTGTAAGTCAAATGCGTTAAAGTTATTGTTTCTTCACAATATCTCTTTAACCCCTTGCCAGACTTTGATAATATTTCACATCAATGTTTGTCATGGGATGATGCTTCACTACGCACACCCCCACATCCAAATTCTGATGGTCAATGTCATTTATTTACTTGTAATGTTCACCGGTTTTGTAACAGGAATGCGTTAAAGTTATTGTTTGTTCACAATATCTCTTTAACCCCTTGCCACATTTTCATAATATTTCACACCAAAGTTCATCTAGGGATGATGCTTCACTACGCACACCCCCACATCCAAATTCTGAAGGTCAAGGTCATTTATTTACTTGTAATGTTCACCGGTTTTGTAACAGAAATGCGTTAAAGTTATTGTTTTTTTCACAATAGCTCTTTAACCCCTTGCCACACTTTGATAATATTTCACATCAAAGTTCGTCTAGGGATGATGCTTCATTACGCAAACCCCCACATCCAAATTTTGAAGGTCAAGGTCATTTATTTACATGTAATGTTCACTGGTTTTGTAACAGAAATGCGTTAAAGTTATTGTTTTTTCACAATATCTCTTTAACACCTTGCCACACTTTGATAATATTTCACATCAATGTTTGTCTAGGGATGATGCTTCATTACGCACACCCCCACATCCAAATTCTCAAGGTCATGGTCATTTATTTACTTGTAATGTTCACCGGTTTCGTAACAGGAATGCGTTAAAGTTATTGTTTTTTCACAATATTTCTTTAACCCTTTGCCAGACTTAGATAACATTTCACATCAAAGTTCGTCTAGGGATGATGCTTCATTACGCACACCCCCACATCCAAATTCTGAAGGTCAATGTCATTTATTTACTTGTAATGTACCGGTTTTGTAACAGAAATGCGTTAAAGTTATTGTTTTTTCACAATATCTCTTTAACCCCTTGCCACACTTTGATAATATTTCACGTCAATGTTTGTCTAGGGATGATGCTTCAATACGCACACCCCCACATCCAAATTCTCAAGGTCAAGGTCATTTATTTACTTTTAATGTTCACCGGTTTTGTAACAGAAATGCGTTAAAGTTATTGTTTTTTCACAATATCTCTTTAACCCATTGCCACACTTTGATAATATTTCACAATAATGTTCGTCTAGGGATGATGCTTCATTACGCATACCCCCACATCCAAATTCTGAAGGTCAAGGTTATTTATTTACTTGTAATGTTCACCGGTTTTGTAACAGGAATGCGTTAAACTTATTGTTTTTTCACAATATCTCTTTAACCTCTTGCCACACTTTGATAATATTTCACATCAATGTTCATCTAGGGATGATGCTTCATTAAGCACATCCCCACATCCAAATGCTCAAGGTCAAGGTCATTTATTTACTTGTAATGTTCACGGTCAAATGCCTCGGCAGGCGCGACACCGCTTCCGTGGCGGAATTCTTGTTATGATATCAATTCATATGCAAATATAAAATGGCAAAACATTAAGACCATATGTATTAAGGTGTATACCGATATAATTCATGTGTAAACTGTAAAAACAGTATCTATTTAAAGCTACACTTTGTGTCAGTATTATAGCTTATCTAGAATATAGGCCAATATTTGAAGCTGAAATCCTAAAGATAAATGAGGCCAATCACAGTGTAGTTATCGCCCTGATCATATGAGACGCAGTCCCTTTAAATATCCGATAGCTTGTACAGTATATCCCTTTCCAATAACCAACCAATGTCACACACTTGTAAATGCATCAATAAATTAACATATATCAAATGACTTAGAACTGCATAACACTATCCAGTGTTAGTGTACAAATACATGTATTGGTGTAAGTTAACCTAGCATGGGTTGAATTTGATGGCGATAATTTATATCATTAAACACATTCAGTTGATGACAGTTTAATACTCAGGCGCGGATCCAAGGGGGGGTGGGGGCCCACCCAGCACACGCCCGCCCCCCTATTTTTCGGGCAATGGTCATTTTTTGTAAAGTCCAATTTTTGTCTATTTTTCTTCGTGTAGTTGTGACCCTGATGTGCCGGGAAATTGTCTCAAATGATGTTTTTTTCTTCAAAATTTCATGGGGGAGGACCCCCAGACCCCCCGCTGTGGTTTCGCGCCTTCGGCACTCGCACAGTCGGTCTTCGACGGACTTTTGCGCCCTCCCCCCTTTCTCAAATTCCTGGATCCGCCCCTGATACTTCCCTTTATAAACAAACTTTGAAGGCTCAAATGTTTCAATTTGTATTACTTATATTTGGCTATTAATGCATGAAATAAACGTTGTCAGTGAATACACAAGGTATGTTGTTGTATAGAAATATATATATATAGATATCTTACATCGGAATAAACACGCTATCCACGCTGTTGAGTGTCAAAATATCCAGACAGCTGTGGTTGGCAAGTGGGTTGCTAGGGAAAATAGGGCCCATTTTTATTTTTTCAAATCAAAAGTTAGCTACCAGCCCACGCGTGTACCAAGTTTTAATTTCTACAGTAGGTTTATGATTGCAGAGGTAATTTAAATTGAAAATATTAACTTGGTACACGGTTGGTCTGGGTATTAAATTTATGAACGTAGGGAAGAAAATGTCAAGAAAAGGCCAATTTCAGGTTTCATGACGTCACGCCACGCGCTGTCATGACGTCATCGCATGATGTAAACTGATCAAAATTATATTTTTTAAAGAGATGAGATGTTGTATTTAATAAAACGAATAACATTTATATATGTTTGAGAAAATGAAATTTTGGCAAAACCGGATGCGATTTCAGGGCCTGACCACACCTTCCTCTTTAATGAATATTATTATAAAACGCGTGTCATTGTATGGTATCTCCCCCTAAACAGGGGCGGATCCAGGATTTCAGGTTGTGGGGGGGGGGGGGGTGGTTGTGACTTAATTGAAATAGTTTACTATATTTTCGAACTAGCACCGTTTGTTCGTCGACCAAGCGGAGCTGGGGAGACTGCTTTGTGGGTCCATGCCCTCCGGAATATTGTTGATATCTACACCCCATTTTGCTGCGTTATGGCGCATTTTAGAGCAATAATATCTTTACTCGCCAAATTATAGGGGGAGGGGGCGCCGGCTTTTTCCTACGTGAATCCGCCCTTGCTAAACTTGGACTCGCCCGTCCCGTGGCGATCTTACAACATTCAGGCTTTGTTGTCCATCTATACTACATGTACGTATCGCATCGACGTGATCCAACATGTCAATCGTGACCGAACTGCTAATGACGGAATGGTCACGATGTTACGAAACTATGTCACGGGTAGTCACGATGCTACGTGACCGGGTAAACTTGCACGGCCAACGTATTCCCAGATCAGCGTGTGCATTGACAAATGGGCATATGAACACTGAATTTTCTTAGTCAATTTTCAACGTCATTTACTGGGAGTGTGATTTTATACCTAAGAAGATTGTGCGCTTTCTCAGGAATTATATTTACAAAAAATACAATTTTTTCCCGTAAATGACGTCGAAAGTTGATGAAATGTTTGTTTTCCCCCGTAAATGACGTCGATGAAATGTTTTTCCCCCGTAAATGACGTCGAAAGTTGATGAAATGTTTTTTTTCCGTAAATGACGTCGAAAGTTGATGAAATGTTCAACGACATATACAAGTACAAGTAAAACAAGCATAACAATACAGAAACTATCAAATGTACGGAAGATGATCTGCGGTATCTCATGAATTTGTTTGCGACCAGCGTAGTACCAGATCAGCCTGTGCATCCGCACAGTCTGATCAGGGCCTACTCTGTTCGCCATTCAGTCATTGATTTAACAAGAAACGTGGCTATGCTGAGTTTTTAATGAAATCAGTCAACGAGTTATGTTATATCTATGTTATTACATTGGCACAAGCGGTAGATTATATTTCTTGGTAAGTACATAATACTTGCAGTTAATATTACCGCATATCTCCTTGTATACATGTAATTGATAGTATTATACAACTCCCTATATAAGTTGATAGTCCATAGTTAAGACTAATTTCCTGGGTTTTGACGTGCCTGGGCAATAGTTCCGTTTGCCTGTGCAATAGTTCCGCGTGCCCAGGCAAGTCAAAACTATTTTACCACTGAATTTTTGTCGAAGATTACGTCATGATTAATTCAACGTAATTTTGATCAGTCAGTCGATGCACCCCACGTCACATACACGGTTTACAGGTTGAGTAATAAAACAGTTATGTCATGGTCATTTCGGGGAACAGTCAAAACATATTGCCCTTCAGTGCTGTGTACGACCCGAAGCACTATGTATATTCCATAAATGTTACTACTGTCTGTTCACGTTTTGCTGCCGACGAACTTTCAGCTATTGAAGACATTAAATATAAACAATATTTATAAGTACATTTTAATCAATAATAAAAAGTCCCGCTCCCCAGATTGTTTATATTTGATGAAATTCCATCAACTATTGATTGTATTGCTAAAAAAAACGAATAATCTATGGGAAATTTAAAACATGGGGTAAAAAAGAGGCGAAGAGTGGAAAGAAGGGTCGAAAAACGAAAACATTTGGAAAATGGATCCGAAACCTGGCTAGATAGCTTGGAAATGATGTAACTAAGAAAACAAGTTAGACTTTGAAAATCCGTCAAAATCAATATTTGATGGAATTTGATCAAATAAATGTTTTTTGGGGAGGGTGACTGTTTTGTTATTGATGGAAGTTGTTCTACAGTGAAACCTCTATAAACCGGACACCCTGGGAGATCCCCAGGGTGTCCGGTTTAGAGAGGTTACACTGTAAATCAGACATTTGATAATTCTGAGCCATTGTTGTGTGCTATGCGATCGCGAACAGATGTTATCACCTGAGATAAATGACCAAGACACTCATCAAGAATAAGATCACAGGTGTGTTCTTGGTGACCAGCTTAGACACGTTTCACTGTATTATAACGTTGCTCGTGATTTTCCAGGTTACGTTACCTATTTACAAGACAGCTTATGTAATATATAGAGGATCTTACTTAAATGATGATTTAATATGCTATTTATTAAACGAGTTTACTGATTTCATAAGAAACGAGGCTATATTTAGTGAACATGTTTAATAAATACAATATTAAATCATCACAAATATTAGATTATATTGATTGCATAAGCACGTCATCATACATTGCAGCTGTATTGGCCACCACACCTGATATCCGCATATGAGCTAATTTGCATATTTATTACACTACTGTATTATGATTTGTATTACAAGCTGTGTTATTACACTATGATTGCCCATTTTGTTACATACACAACAATTAGGTCATGGCCATAATATCATTTACACTTCGCGCACTAAAATATAGAAAAGACCTGCAGGGAGTTGACGTTCATACTTCACGATATTGTTGTTGAGAGAAAATTCGACAATATGAGACAAACATAGTATCATAAACTCACCTAATAAAGTGTGTATTAGTAAAATTCTTAGGTCTCTCACCACGAAGTAGAAAGTAAACAAAGAACGCTTTAAACGCGTTATTTGTTTACTTATTTGTTTAATTATATTTCTTGGTAAGCACATAATACTTACAGTTAATATTACCGCATATCTTGTATACATGTAATTGATAGTATTATCCAACTCCCTATATAAGTTGATAGTCCATAGTTAAGACTAATTTCCTGGGTTTTGACGTGCCTGGGCAATACTTCAGTTTGCCGGTGCAATAGTTCCGCGTGCCCAGGCAAGTCAAAACTATTTTACCACTGAATTTTTGTCGAAGATTACGTCATGATTAATTCAACGTAATTTTGATCAGTCAGTCGATGCACCCCACGTCACATACACGGTTTACAGGTTGAGTAATAAAACAGTTATGTCATGGTCATTTCGGGGAACAGTCAAAACATATTGCCCTTCAGTGCTGTGTACGACCCGAAGCACTATGTATATTCCATAAATGTTACTACTGTCTGTTCACGTTTTGCTGCCGACGAACTTTCAGCTATTGAAGACATTAAATATAAACAATATTTATAAGTACATTTTAATCAATAATAAAAAGTCCCGCTCCCCAGATTGTTTATATTTGATGAAATTCCATCAACTATTGATTGTATTGCTAAAAAAACGAACAATCTATGGGAATTTAACATGGGGTAAAAAAGAGGCGAAGAGTGGAAAGAAGGGTCGAAAAACGAAAACATTTGGAAAATGGATCCGAAACCTGGCTAGATAGCTTGGAAATGATGTAACTAAGAAAACAAGTTAGACTTTGAAAATCCGTCAAAATCAATATTTGATGGAATTTGATCAAATAAATGTTTTTTGGGGAGGGTGACTGTTTTGTTATTGATGGAAGTTGTTCTACAGTGAAACCTCTATAAACCGGACACCCTGGGAGATCCCCAGGGTGTCCGGTTTAGAGAGGTTACACTGTAAATCAGACATTTGATAATTCTGAGCCATTGTTGTGTGCTATGCGATCGCGAACAGATGTTATCACCTGAGATAAATGACCAAGACACTCATCAAGAATAAGATCACAGGTGTGATTCTTGGTGACCAGCTAGACACGTTTTCCACTGTATTATAACGTTGCTCGTGATTTTCCAGGTTACGTTACCTATTTACAAGACAGCTTATGTAATATATAGA
>CM055272.1:35004448-35022916 GCA_029237695.1 Conchocele bisecta
GGACAACAAAGCCTGAATGTTGTAAGATCGCCACCGGACGGGCGAGTCCAAGTTTAGCAAGGGCGGATTCACGTAGGGGAAAAGCCGGCGCCCCCACCCCCCACTACAATTTGGCGAGTAAAGATATGTTTGCTCTAAAATGCGCCATAACGCAGCAAAATGGGGTGTAGATATCAAAAATATTCCGGAGGGCATACCGCTGGACCCACAAAGCAGTCTCCCCAGCTCCGCTTGGTCGACGAACAAACGGTGCTTGTTCGAAAATATAGTAAACTATTTCAATTACGGGAAAATGCCTGTGATAATGTAATAAATTCAGTATAATAAAAATTAATAAATTTATCATAAAATTGAAAATTTCTCCCTCAAAGTATACTTTGCTACTAAAGTATACTTTGCATTTTTGATGAAATCGGCTACTGAATCCGCCCCTGTTTAGGGGAATATCGGAAGGTTGCGAGTTGGGACCTCCCATCTGTCAGAATTTTTTTTTTTTTATATAATATTCATTAAATTTGTGTTTATTATTAGTTTTCTTTTAATTAGTTTATGTTTTTGTAGGTAAAATGTCAATAAATAACGGTTTTATTTTCTATCGGCACCCCTCTTTTTCGGAGCCGGCCATCATTATTTATTTGGTCCCACCTCACCGATTGTTGTCCATCTATATCGTGACCAATCTTGACATGTTCAAGTTCACGTGACGCGTAGTATCGTGACCACTCTATACATCGCTCGAGTGTTTCATTTCCCCGTGAGAAGCTGGAGACCGTTTCACTAAACTTCATACGGCTAAAATGTTCGTAAGTGCAAACTTGTGATAGTCTGTAAATTTCACATTAACGATCATAAAGAGGAAGGTGCGGTAAGGCCCTGAAATCGCATCCGGTTTTGCCAAAATTTCATTTTCTCAAATATATATGGGCCGCGCTCTGTGAAAACCAGCCTTAATGACAAAATTTTCAATTTGCATTTTTTTACATTTTTCGATACGGACTCCTTTCAAAAACAATATGCTGAAAAGAAAATGCAAATATGTTTCATAGTTTTTGATTTATCTCACTTTTTGTAGCACCATGTGAATCACGCAAGGAAAAAAAAGTAACGTCATCGAGAAAATGACGTTATTGAAACGCTGACGTTTGTACAATGCAAAACAACAGCATACAGTAGAAATGCGTGTTCATAGACTCATAGACTCATTGACTGTGCTTGCTGTAAACTGTATTTGCTGATAAGTTACACTAAATGTATCTACAAGTGTTAGTATCTATACTATCAAACATTGAACAGAATAAAACTATGATATGTACATGTAGTGAACAAATCACTATCGATTTTAAATCTATAATTAGCCGACCTGTGACTTCGTAATTTGCTACTATCGCCAACTATCACACATTATGCATACAGTGTATACATGTACCGTCAGACAGATACATTGTAATTATTTGAGAATTTAGTTCAGAATCTAATTGACGTTATTTACGTAACAGTTAATGTTGACGTCATTTATTGATGTAGACATCACGTCACTCACCAAAGACCAAACACAAACAACTAAACGACATTCCTGGTGTTTGAAATTAAACAATCTGTTATTGAAACACATGCACTTTTTTTCTGTAGAAATGAATGACCTGAATTTGGTTAACATTTGGATAGGCCTATGACTGCACATATCAAGGACTTCAGCGCCCGATGGTGTCTAGAGGGTAGTCGGACACCCCCGGGGAGTTGTAAACCAATTTTAAAAATGACTGTCAATACCCGACTCTCGGAATTAAATTTACATCTCAGAAAGCGGGAGGAACGTTTTCCTGTGTAGCGGACGGTCTTATGTACATGTACCCCGTACTAGCAGATAGGAGGTATATGGGTTAATCCTGCGCTGACCCCCACTCCGAGAGGGCAGATATTGTTAGCTGTGTCCGCTTAAAAAAGTTATTGTGTGATCCTGTCTATGAATTTACTGCCTTGGTACTGATTTTTTTATAGAAGTTTCTTCAAATTTTATAAATGTACGCATTTATCAACAGTACTTTGTAGATTCCTTCATATGTTTGTCATTTGCGTGACTGATGCCCGCGCGACAGCATGCGTATTTATTTAGAAAGTGGAATGTATAGTAAACTTAAAATCAAAAGTGGCCAACCGAACATTCAGGGCAAATTATCCATTACTGTGTATTTTTAAATGTGTGTGGGTTTGAAGTTTTTGATAATGCGTTTGAAAACAAATATATATACATAGACCTGTCAATGTCGGGGAAATGTGGCGATGTGACATATACAAAGTGTTCTGATAAAAATACCGGCAGGTTGATATATTATATTGCGCATGTTCATTTCCCCGTGAGTTTTAAATTTGCGACAAACAGTGCAGAAAGTATGGCCAATACGAAAATTAAATCGCTTTCCATAGAATTACATCTACGGAAGCCCATTAGGGCCACTTCACATTTTTTTTAATTTCCATTTATTCAAGATGTTTTCTTGAATTTTCTTGTCTCTTTTCTTGAATTTTCAAGTCTCTTTTCTTGAATTTTCAAGTCTCTTTTCTTGAATTTTCGAGATCTTTTCTTGAATTTTCAAGACACTTCCTTGAATTTTCGAGATATTTCTTGAATTTTCAAGTTCTTTCTTGAATTTTCAAGATCTTTTCTTGAATTTTCAAGTTCTTTTCTCGAATTTTCAAGATGTTTTCACGAATTTTCAAGATCGTTTCTAATAAAGGATGTTTCAAGATATTTTCTTGAATTTTCGAGATATTTTCTTGAATTTTTCAAGATGTTTTCTTGAATTTTCAAGTTCTTTTCTTGAATTTTCAATATCTTTTCTTGAAAATTCAAGATTGGATCTTGAAAATTAAAGAAAAGAACTTAAAGATCTTGAAAATTCAAGAAAAGAACTTAAAAATTCAAGAAAACATCTTGAATAAATGGAAATTAAAAAAAAGTGAAGTGGCCCTAATGGGCTTCCGTAGACATCTGTAAACCAAGACCTTTCATAAATAGGATCATGCAATATGTAAATCTACGTAACACATAATTAAGTCATGAATACACGAATGCAGATTTACCTCGGCACACACGACACAATACGAATTTGGAGAATGCGGTCAGAAAAATGTATAAGCCCGCGCCCAGATAGCTCTATATCAGAACACCGAATACTGTAGACACTGATCACACTGCGCATATGTGCAGGCCGGGATTGGTTTAGCAGTGACTTGCAAGCGAGTAATACGGTTCTGTCATGTCATGCCCCCTAAATTTCCCCATGCACTGTTAACTAACCACATTCGACTCGAATACCTTACCTAACTTATACTTAAAGCCCCTATACGGCTCAAGTTGCCGAATTTGCCTCCTATTGGGTTTTCCCACACATAAATCCAACAGGTTTCTATTTACACACACTTTGAAACTGTTTGCATTCATTTTGGTACAAAAATGAGTTTGTAGTCGATGAAAATATCAATATTTGTTGATAGTTGTTGATAAACAAACCGCAGGTGCGTGTTCAAAGTCCGATCGATTTTCCGATAGACGCTCGAGTCAACTGCTCAACTCCCTGATTCGCGGCCGATGAATTCCGATAGCCGGAGTTTATCGACTCGCTTCCGAGCCGAAGCCGTTGGGTTACGGAAATTAATTTGTCAATATTGACATTTTGCACTGAGTGGTACACAAAATACAGCTTGCGCGAAGGCAAGACTATTTATGTACGAACTCATTTTGGAACACCCATACATTGTTAGCAATCACTGTTCGTCCGGTCATTCAGTTCAGTTATGTACATCAGGCGGGACACGTGTGTTAAAAATAAAGTTTTTGTTGTCTTCACATTGCGATTAAGATGTAAATCTCAAGACTTGAGATGTATCTATTAGGCAGTATATGTTAGTTTTGTGTACTAAATCAGTTGCCAAACATGTTTTTGTGTTTGAAAAAATCGGAAAAATTGTAATACTGAGCCGTTCAGGGCCTTTAAGGCTTGTCACGTTCAAATAAAAGTTAGCGTGACCCATCAAAATGCGTAATGCAGTATAATCTATAATAGTGCAGTTTTGTGCACTTTTGGGAACAAACATGAAACTGCGCACAGGTAGATATAATAAATGTAAGCAGCATATGCTATAGAACCACCTCGACAGCACACGGTGGCGCCCTGTGGCGCCACATAATGGCGCATATGGTGGCTCACATTCCCACGTGAATGGAATGCCCATAGTACAGGTTTAATTGTGAGTTTTCAATCTTATTAGAAGCCAGTACACCAGAAATAATTTATACGTAACTTTGCGACGTCATTTTCAGCCTTTCATGACGTTGTCATTAAGGCTGGTTTTCACAGAGCGCGGCCCATATCAATTTTACCAGTTTTGTTACATACAACATCTCATCTGGCGTGACGTCATGAAACCGGAAATTGGCATTTTCTTGACATTTTCTTCCCTACGTTCATGAATTTAATACCCAGACCATCCGTGTACCAAGTTAATATTTTCAATTTAAATTACCCCTGCAGTCATAAACCTACTGTAGAAATTAAAACTTGGTACACGCGTGGGCTGGTAGCTAACTTTTGATTTGAATAACAAAGATTGGGCCCTATTTCCCCTACCCCACCAACTTGCCAACAACAGCTGTCTGGTTAATTTGACACTCAACAGCGTGGATAGCGTGTTTATTCCGATGTAAGATATATATATATATATTTCTATACAACAACATACCTTGTGTATCCATTGACATAGTTTAGTTCATGCATTAATAGCCAAAAATAAGTAATACAAATTGAAACATTTGCGCCTTCAAAGTTTGTTTATAAAGGGGAGTAACTGTCATCAACTGAATGTGTGTAATGATATAAATTCTCGCCATCAAATTCATCCCATGCTTAGCTAGGTTAACTTACACCAATACATGTATTTGTAGACTGACGCTGGATAGTGTTATGTAGTTCTAAGTCATTGGATCTATGTTAATGTATTGATGCATTTACAAGTATGTGACATTGGTTGGTTATTGGAAAGGGATATACTGTACAGTGGAACATCTCCAAACCGGACACCTGGGGAGGTTCGCAACATCTTCAAACCGGACCTCCCTGGGAGGTCCACAGGGTGTCCGGTTTGGAGATGTTTCACTGTAAATCAGACATATTAGCGCTTCATGGCACATGCTAGTGTTTTGCAATCATGAAAAGTCATTTTAATCAGAGATACACAACAGCGAAACACATCTAAGTTAAACATCCATATTTTCCCCGAGTGTCCGGTTTAGAGGGATTCCACTGTACTAGCTACAGTAGCGCTTTTCTGCAGGTCAACTATACGTACTATACCAATACTATACGTATACTATACCAATACGATATGTTTTCTATACGATATGCATATAATATAAACGTACGGTATGTTTGTACCGTACATACCAACCAACATCGTATAGATATACCATTCAATTCGTACGTTTATACGATTGTTATACATGTGTATAATTCTGGTAAGTTTGTATCGTACACATACCAGATTTGTGTACGGTATAAATGTACGAGAATACCGTAAATGCATACGATATATTAACGGTGTTGCCGTGTACTATTTTCCCTAATATTTGGTCCGCCGCTAATATTTGGTCCTCTTTGGAGTCGAGAATTTCTTTAAAATGAGAGGTGTTTTCAGTAGAATGAAAAGCCACACTTCGGGTATAGTATATTCATACCATATCCGTACGAATATATCGTATATACGAACGGATATCGTATGTTTGTATAATATTCGTATAGTACGTTTGTACTATACGATGATACGGTACAAACATACCAATATTATATGATCATACGATATGCTCATTAAATATACCATTACTATACGATTACGATATGTATACGATATTAGTATATACAAATAGGTAAGGAGCAGAAAAGCCGCTACTGTATTTACTGGTTTTTTAAAAGTATTACGAGTTACAAGACAAAATAAGTCGAAAAGGGGGAGATAATCTAAGACCCCGGGGTCGAATAACAAATCAGAATAAACTTTGCGGATCTACTCATCATAACGAAGCTACATACCAAGTTCCAGGTGTGTAGCTAGTACGGTTTTACGACAGTACAAGGTTGGTGACGGGCGGGACGGATGGACGAACGGGACGGACGGATAAGGGTAAAACTAAATGCCCCCTCCACTATCGTGGTGGGGTATAACAATAAGTGCACTAGGGTGATGGACAATGTGCAATAAATATAATGCCGTTCCTCGAATTTTACCTTTTTTGAAATCTACGTTTTCATAAGCCATGCTCGTATATAGACATGACATTGATAACAATGGCGGCCATTTTGAAAAGGTCAGCCATCTCGAAACTGAAAAGATGTTTAGGCCCATACAGTTATATTGTCTTAAATCATGGCAATCAATTATTTCCTGCGAGCTTCATGATGTTTGTCTAGAATGTCAATTATATTTCAATCACAAAATCCCCCGCTTCCCAGTATCGTAACGTCATCTCACATGTTTTAACGTCAAATTGACGGTGCTGTCCATTGAAATGTGCCATTGAGATTAGTCGTATGAAGTTTAGTGAAACGGCCCTCGGTAATGTAAGCGTCGGAAATATGGTACGGGAGAGTCGGAACCACGTCTGGTGCGAAGGACCAGTAACTGATTTCATCAAAATTGTAAAGTATACTTATCTAGCAACGTGTACTTTGAGGGAGTAATTATTTACATTTCCCGAAATGCATTATTTCGTATAGAACTAGCGACTGCATATATTTGATGATTAAACGTATGCATAATTAGTATACTGAATGTACTACATTATCACAGGCAAAATGGCTGTGATAATGTAATAAATTCAGTATAATAAAACTTAAGACATTTATCATTAAAGTGAAAATTTCTCCCTCAAGTGTACTTAGCAAAATAAGTATACTTGCAATTTTGGTGAAATCAGCTACTGACCTTCAATGTCCACGAACGCGCATTAGCTAGGGTATACAAGTCAGCTATGTACACGACATGGACACAGATTAATCTATAAATAAACGACCTTCACATTCTAAAATAAATCAACACGCCACCCATCCCTCTATTGACATGATATGATATTCAGGCACGTCACGCTCATTATGCAAATTAGCCACGCCAATTAAGGCGACTTAGCTATCACGTGCTCACGTTATGTTTATGGCATATTCAAGGTGTATGATCACGTGGTTACAACAACAACAACAAGTACTGAAACTCCCAGAAGCCCTCCGATTCAAAGTACATATGGGCCGCGCCATACGAAAACCGGGCTTAATGACAACGTCGTGAAAAGTGGTAAACGACGTCGGAAAAACAAAACGATGTTCAAATTGTCTAACGTCGCCGTAAAAGTTTACATTTTGCCATCACATTTACGTTTATTGGTGTCAGTTAACATTAAGTGTGAACAGAAAACGGAAAATGATAACTTATTGAAACTTTCACTAATATGAGACGCGATGCGTCAGTACACATATTATGACGTCATGACGTGACATCACGCATTTGTCACGTCACTGAACGTGAATCCATGTTTGACGTTATGGCCATTGTGTCGTGACAAATATTATAGCAAGGATACTTGCACGCGTTCCTCGCAGCATTAATGACTTACACATCTTGAGCCGCGGTACATTGTCGCCTAACTGTCCTTCTTTGACATTGTCACTCTTTTTAGTTGGTTGTCCTCATGAATTCAAAATGGTGAACGCATAATTTAACTGGTTACATATCTGTGAAGTCTTCACTTACACTGCACTTCGATCCCTAAATAATCTTAAATATGAACAACCTAGTGTATGTCAACGGTATTACCATCTATTATTTTGGTAAATTAAGACTTTTGAACAATTATAGTCAGTACTTAGCGAATGATATGTCATTTAATGCCACTCATTTGATCATAAATGGAGGTAGACACGCAGCTATATAATGACATATATATCCGGGGTTTGTATTGAATTTGGCAAAACAAATGCATCAAAATCTCTCTAATAGATTCAGAATCAGTGATTTCAATGCAGCTTCTTGATTGTTTGTGTATAAGCAATACATAATGCACAAAACACACAGTGAGGTCGGTGGAGTTTTCGTAAAGTCCTGGAATTAATTGGAAATTTGATGGTCATAAACTTGCTTTTCGCACGATTTGTAGTATCAAATCATCAGCTTGTCACTTCATTGCATAATAATGCATGTCTGAATCAGGCGATGGTAATGCGATCCTCAAGAAAGACACCTGGTGACAATAGTGAGCTTCCAGCTGTGGCGGATTTATATGGGGGCATCCCATATGCATAACCTGCAACTGCAACATCCACTTATGTATTATATTTACGCAGTTTGTGTTATGGTCTCGCGGGATAATTTTATAAGATTTGCAAGCACAATATGTACATAAAGTTGTACGGTCACTCGTGTGGCTAATGTTGAAACTGCCAACACATCACATTATTACCAGCCACCGATCATCGCGGATAGGTTGCTTGTAAGAGTTTTCGATTTCCAGTGTTGGTTGAATAACCAGTATTATTATGCTGCAACATCCATATGCCTTGGGTTAACTGAAAATTCACATCCATGATGATTGATAAATGCTTCATCGATTTCATATGCACAACTCATCATTAATATATCATGGGCAATTTTATCGTTACCAACACAACGTCATCACGCGATATGGGGCCCGACGTCCAAATGATGTTATGTTAATGTTATGCTCCATATTGTTCAATGGAAGAAGATCATGTCCATGCTTTCATTCGTGCTCGCACAATGGGTTATTATTTTTCAAAATAAACGGTATAACATGTTTTTGTTATACTACATGCACTTCCGACAGCTAAATCAGGCAATGCAATTCACCTTTGTTCAAACATACCAGCTCAAATACCAGCAGTAACATTATTGAGTACTGACGTTGTCGAAGTGGATTCCCTTTATGCGGCTCTTCGTGTACGGTATTAAAAAATGAAATCACATAGGGCGAGATTGGGCGAATATGGAGGATTGAATAACGCCTCAATCGAGGATATTTGATAATAGATTCATCCACTGTAATCACTCAATTGGAAAAATGTACAGATGTCATGTCAACTATCCTAAAACTCGAGAGAAATTGGGAACTCGCCTGGCCTTCTGCTACATGTTCACCATCATCGGGATCCATCTAGCCATATGTCTCCTCATATTTAAATATTTTTAATCACACAATGAGTTCAACCGATCTGGCATTTCACGAAAAGTGGTCAGACGACCAAGACTTTTGATTTGGGTCACAACGTCTGACGACGTCACTTTTGTACGTCCATGTCTGGCCTAGCCTTTCGCGCCTTCATGTCCATTGTCTATCCGACTGTATCGTTCGTATATTGTCATCCCGATGATGGACTTTCTCTCATCATCAATAGCTCGTGTTTTGTGTTAAAATACAAACTTTAATATAATCTCTTGGTTTTTCCGGCATATTCTCTTACATAGAGCTGGCAGTCGTTAAACTACGTCATTTCCGGTCATGATGTCATATTTTTAAAATAGTTCGTCGCATACGAAATCTTAAATAATGTCGCTATTATTCCCCAAAATTATTTATGACATCAGCAAACAACAGGGAAACGCCAACACTTCTCACTCTGCCTTATTTGAAAATTATTCATACGAAATTACATTACTTGGGCCGCAATCCAAAACATGACGTTACATTAGCAACTGCAACACGAGCTATGAACATTATTTTCATACTTTGTCTTGGCCTAATGGGAGACACTTGGCCAGGCTACGAGATATCCAAATTCGGTTGACATGCGATAAAAGATGACAAATCTATAGGACTTGTCCGGGTATTTTATACGCCGTTGATAAAAACGTCATAATTTCGACGTCATTGATCAAAAACGTCATATATGTTTTATCACGCGTCATAAAAATACTTCTAAAATGAAAAATAATTGGGATACATTGATAATTTTTGCGGCATATGGCTTTTGAAAGATGTACAATTCGGAATACGCGAAAAAGTAAAAACTGAAAATTTTGTCATTAAGCCCGATTTTCGCACGGCGCGGCTCATATTCATTTATTTTGTCTTTATTATGTAACGGACTTTAATGAAATATGGCGCATCAAACGCGACTTGTTAAGCTGCACTTGTTGTCTCTGTACTTTGTACTTTGGCCCAAACTTATGTCGTTTTTGCAGTTACAATATACTTTGTACGACTGAAATGTTCGTAAGTGCAAATTTAGGATCGTCTGGAAATTTCAATGGATGGATTTACATTTATTGAGAATTGGTGATTATGCCATTTGTGGTAGTCAGTCTGTCCCGTTCGCTGTGACTGAAGACTCGGGGCTCACGCGTCTAGCTCCGATGTGCAATTGTGAGAAGAAAATGGGGGTCTATCACATTTGCGCCCAATTCAGCTATTTGGGTGCATATTTCATTTGCGCCCACTCTTATGGTGTACGAACGGGGTCAAAACTAAACTTACAGGTGCAGCTATAAAAATATACAGGTGCACCTGCATTTTTTTCAGCTGCCCCTGTAAATGTATAGCTGCACCTGTACATGTATAGCTGTACCTGTAAAAAATACAGCTGCACCAGTACATTTTACATGTGCAGCTATACATTTTACATGTGCAGCTATACATTTACAGGTGCAGCTGTAAAAAATGCAGGTGCACTTGTATATTTTTATAGCAGCACCTGTAAGTTTAGTTTTTACCCCGTTCACGAAAGGGGTCAAAACTAAACTGTATTTTTACAGGTGCAGTTGTATTTTTACAGGTGCAGCTGTATTGTTTATAGGTGCAGCTGTATTGTTTACAGCTGCACCTGTTTATTTTTATAGCTGCACCTGTAGTTTAGTTTGGACACCATCCAGTATTGCCCACTGATACGTGACTGGATAAGTGGGGCTTACATGTACGTCATTTGCCGCCAGTCTGTTTCATTCGCAATGACTGGAGAAATCTTTGAATAACTGCCTAATATAAGTGACGCCACGGGGTCTCGTAATTGTACCATTTGTGGCTAGTGTAGTTCCTGATCTGTGATTGCAACTGGATACGTGGGCTTATAACATGCGAGGCCAGTCTAGCTCCTAACAATTGCTAAGCATACTTATCACATGAAATCATTGTTATGCCGTGTTTTAACTAATTTCATAAATGTGGTATGACACATGGATAATAACACATGGAACGCATTTGATTGGCTGGTCGCATCACCCTAATTACGTATTCGTATTAGGCGCATACGTTATGAAAATGAATAAAATAGAGACGTTCCAAATGGCGTCCGTTATGGCGCGTCAAAGCACTGGGGTTTTGACGTTTACGTCATCATGTTTTAGACGTCATTAGAAGCGTCCGTGACTCATTAAAATTACTGCAATTGTCAGAATGAACTCCCGTTTGGTAGTATGAACTATGAAGTGCTTACACAGAACAAGAACCTGTTATATGGCATATTTATACTTATTTTATTGCTATGATTAAAACTAGTTTTTTTGTGGAGATTTTCACGAAATGTCAAACATTTCAGACCCTGATCAGCCTCACGAATTCACAGACTGATCTGGCTTTACTCTTGTCGCAAACACAGGGTCCTGAAGAACGGTTGATATTTCGGTATATCTGGTGGTTTGGGTGCATTGCTACCAATATACAATTTACGTCACCTTCCGCGAGTTACACGTATAAGTACGGTAACTTTGTAGGTATTTTGACAGTTAACAGGGGTCCGAAAGTTCGGAACGCTGAATATGTAGATAATTGACGATGTCTGTCTTGTGTAGTGATTTAGCATTCGCAGTTGCATAAAACTATGTAAATTACCCAAAACCAACGAATTCCACGAAAATCTACACAAAATCCACCAAAATACCCATATGACGATACAGAACATACTGTGGTCGCAAATGACATAAGCGCCATGTATCCAATCACACACATTTATAGGAAAGAGGCAACCAATTCCTATAGACCCACATTCACACAAACATGACAATCCCAAACTACCTGCGATAAAATCAATTTTGTTACTTCCATTCCTGGGAGTCAGTGACCTAACCCCGTTCTAGATCCATGACAAACACGTGGTTATGCGGGTTGATTTCCACGAGTTATTTCCCCTCTTTTGACGGAACCGTCTACTTTCACCTTCGAAATCTCTATCTCACCCCCACATCAAGTCGCACACAGGAAATTTAACCTGCATGCGTAGAGCATGCAAATAATATAATAAAATGTTTTGCCACAGACATACCTTTCCTGCAGCATCTATTTTAATTATCTCTCTGTCATAATAATAACAATCAATGCCGTTGTCCTGAGAATTTACTCCTTGTTGCTAAGCTTGACCAGGACATGTTTACGATCACATTATTTATTGGCCGACTGCAGGTTCCTATACATTAGCGGCGCATTTATATTGTATACACTGAATGGTGAATTGTGAAGGCGCTCATCTGATCACTCTTGGTCTACACGGATCATACCTTCCGTACACCACATTTTACCATGGTATAGCACGCATGGATTATACAATTAATTAATTAACAAACTAGTCTGGCACAGTGACCGTGCCAATACTCACCCAATACTCGGGATAATAGGGCAACTTGCGTTAACAAACAGTGTAGCCCCAGATCAGCCTGCGCATCCGCGCAGTCTGATCTGGGGATACACTGTTCGCATTGTGATGCGAGAATTTCATGATGATTATAATGATGAAGTTGGGCCGGTATCAAGATAAATGAGCGTGTTAACTGATCGGAGACTACACTTGATAAATGCTGCATTCGCCCGTTTCGTTACTACGGAGCCCCACAGGGGACATGTATTCTTTTTATCAATTCGTTCCCACGAAATAACAATTCGTTCCCTCGAATTAACAAATCGTTCCAACGATATAACAATTCGTTCCATCGAATAACAATTCGTTCCCACGATATAATAATTCGTTCCCTCGAATTAACAATTCGTTCCCATGATATAATCATTCGTTCCCTCAAATTAACAATTCGTTCCCACGAAATGACAATTCGTTCCCTCAATTTAATAATTCGTTCCTTCGAATTAACAATTCGTTCCCACGATATAACAATTCGTGGGAACGAAATGTTAAATTAAGGGAACGAATTGTTAATCGTGGGAACGAATTGTTAAATTGAGGGAACGAATTGTTACTTCGTGGGAAAGAATTAATAAAAAAAAGAATGCTACTTCCCCTGCGCCACCATGTGATAATAACCCTGATTGCTCGCAATCCTCTTTGATGGGAATGACATCGTCGAAAATTTATCACTGTCAGTGATGGAAGTTCGCCGGTGCCATTACATAATGGTAGACCAGGGCTCTTTTCGCTGAACATCGCATATGCTATGCTTAATAACTGTATATCCAACAATTGTTTATAAGAAAACATTATTAATGTGCAATTTACAAACTATCATAATTGTGCACTTTACGAACATTTTAGTAATACGAAGTTTAGTGAAACGGCCCCCTGAATTGTGTTAATCTGTCCATTTACATTGCTATAGTGTTGCCTCGTACAATTACGCTATTTACATTCTCTTCATGCTACTGAGTAAAATAAAGCATTTTGTATCCTATTGTGGTATTGTATTGTACCGACTGTTTCCTGAGCCTTGCCAGATATTTTTTCCCATTCACGGCACTAACCTACTATTCTCTATACCCATTCACACAGTGACATTAATTATAATTGCTTCTACTTGCTAACGGTATTCGGTATACTATATTAATTCAGCGTATACCATGAACAGGGTCATTAACCGGGACCAGGTTTAACTCTGTCAACCTTACATACCATAAAGCCAACATTTGCAAACACTGTAGATACAGATGAGCCGGCTCGTAACGAGCCGTCTCATCAAAACCTACAGTATTTTCCAGAACTTTTCAGATACATATATATTTTTTATAAAACTATTCACCATCTGATTAATGTCGAAAAATCAGCTAGCCAGAGCAAGTCTATTCAAGTTATTAGGTTAAGGGCCATGTATTCAAACAACAATACATGCATTTAACCTGTCAACACTATTTCCCTCTATAGCGGTGTTTGCAAATACATGTAGTGTAGATCCAGATGAGCAGGCTCATCACAAGCCGTTAACTCAGGATCTGCACTTTTTGCTTGAAACTTTCATTTTTTCAGAAGAAAGCACAATCTTGTCTTGAATGGACTAGTTTGACATTGTATTGGTTGGAACATTAACATATCAACATCCATTCCAGTTAAATAGGTGTGAAAGGGTTACCTATGAGACACGCCATGTGATTTTGTAAGTTCTGACATCTGTGTAATTTCACGAAATACGTTACAATAATACAATATTTTCCTTAGCGTCAAAAGTTGACAGAGTACATGCGGAATTATATGCCGCATGTACTCTGAAAATTCTGTCAACTTTTGACTTTATTTATGAAAAATATTGTAAATTTTGTAATCGTGAAATTACGCAGATGTCCGAAGGCACAAAATCACATGGCCTGCCTCATAATTATGTGCAGTATGGCTGCCCGAATGCTGAACCCGCACCCACTACACAAACACAATATTTAAATAGCCTGATGAGGGCATGAAGGGCAATCTATATTATTCCGTTTTCTAGTAATCCCGGTGTTTATATGTCGCCGGTCTCCCGATGACCCGACTATGAACTCGGGACACAATTTATAAAATATAGGCTAACTGTGGCGAGAGTGGGAGCCATGTGCTTTTATACCTGTAGCCGATTTCATCAAAATTGCAAAGCATACTTATCTAGCAAAGTATACTTTGAGTGAGTAATCATTGATTTTTCCCAAAATGCATTACATGTATTTCATATAGAACTAAGCACTGCATATATTTGATGAGTAAAAGTATGCAGACTTATTATACTGAATTTATTACATTAGCACAGCCAAAATGGCTGTAATAATGTAATAACTTCAGTATAATAAAAATGTATCCTTAAATTTAAAATTTCTCCCTCAAAGTATACTTTGCTAGATAAGTATATTTTGCAATGTTGCTGAAATAGGCTACTGAGAAGATGTCCGATAGACAGAGGTTTCACAATAAAGCAAGGGCACGTTTCATTAAACCTCATACGACTAAACTGTTCGTAAGTGCCAATCTAGGATCGTCTGTAAATTTGAATTGATGGATTTACATTAATGCTGCATATGCTCAATACATGTAAATCCATTAATTGTTTACAAGAAAACACTGTTAATATGAAATTTTGGACTTACTAACATAATTATCAGTAGTACGAAGTTTATTGAAACGCCCCCAGGCCTTTGATCATTCTGAGCCATATAATACTAGCTGTGTGCTATGCGATCATGAACAGACATAAATATACAAAATGAGCAGACGGCAATTTTATTTTTCAGCGTTTTAATGGTTAAGGGGTAAACTATTGATATGGCACAACTTGAAGTACAATATGCACTGCTACAGTATGTACCAAAACATTCAACAACATTACAGATTATGCATAGCAATATCAGAAAGATACGGTAACACATATACAAGACATCATCAATTCAAGTATGCAGATTCCAGATATCTATGATCATTATAGATATATTGAAAACTGATTGAAGAGCAATAGTTACAATAATTCCGCCACGGAAGCGGTGTCGCGCCTGAAAATACCTTATCGGTACATCGCCAAGTTTACTTCTGTTTTGTGAATGAAATAGTTGGCCCCGCATCGAGTATATTAAAACATACAAATGACGTCATTGGGGAAACCGCTGACAAAATTTTCAATGTAAGGAAGCCCAAACTTGTTATATTTTTTGTTGTCGTATTTCAGTATTTGCATTAATATGGGTATTAATATACGCTGGATGTCATTAATTTGTTCCCTGACTGTAAGTTATCACCTTAAATACTGACTTATTGACCCCCTTCCCTGAACGTAGAATTGACACTCACGTTGGCGTGTATTGGCCACCATAGACAAATGTCAATCATGCCGAATTCGGGAATGTCACTAAAATCCGCTGTAAATCCATCGATAGAGAGAGAGAATGACGATTAAACATCAGTTAGACCTACACGTGCGAGTTTTGTTTCGCACAGGTGTCGGGTGAAACAATAGGCTGTCGGAAGGTCAAACTTGATGTAGTTTGTGTGTTAAACGCGTCGCTTGTTTCGGAGAGTATTCGGAGGGGAGTTAACTATGTTACTAAATTTAGCGATGACCGCAAATGGGGGCAAATCACGCGCAACAAAATAATCCGATGTATTTTTGTACGTAGAACATCCGTTGTTGATATTGTGCAGTGCAAGTAGTTTTTCATAATATTATTTTCAATTAGAGGTTGCGTATCACAGTTAAACGTTGAGTAACACAATACATTTTGTTGTTATGGTTACTCCAAGATATCACTACCTACCACCGCATCGAAGGGGTCTGGGGCGTGGCTAGCTGTCGGAGGCGATCCCTATACATAGGTATACCCTATGTAATAATATTTGTTTAGCCTCATGTTAATATGCCATAGAAAAAAGTAATTTACCTATAAAATCGTCAAATAAAATCAGGGAGAGGAATTCATTTTAATATCTACGAAAACGTATCTAAGTTTTGATATTTTTGGGATGTAATGTGTTTAATGGCCAAAAGATGGCAAATTATAAGTTGTTTGTTTTCATGGTTGGCTTTGGTGACTGTGACTAAATAAATTGACGCTGACGGGTTTTACGACCAGTGTAGATCCAGATCAGACTGTGCATCCGCACAGTCTGATCAGGATCTGCATTATTCGCCATTCCGTCAATGAACCAGCCCCCATGCGTGTAACAAGCACTGTAGATCCTTTTCAGGCTACACAGGTTTCACCAAACTTCATACGACTAATATGTTCGTAAGTGCAAATTATGCTTATTGTAAACTTCACATTAGCAATGTTTTCTTGTAAACAATTATTGGATTTACAGTTATTGAGCATAGGCTGCATATGCAGCCATACTCGATAAATGTAAATCCAACAATTTAAATTTCATGACGATCCTAAATATGCACATACGAACGTCTTAGTGAAAGGGTCCGCTGGTATGGAGAGTGCTATTTGGTCAGGAAGTACACAGGTTACAAATCGCATAAGCCCAATTTCTCCAACCAGATCTTTTAATTACTGATATCCTGTTATCTGTGCTATCAACAATGTTCGATAATTAAGTGTTTTTAGCGGAAGTATATGTATATAGTAGGATGAATTCTTCCTAGTTGGCCATACAGGATACGAAACGTCCGTGTTGCTAGATAGATAAAAACATGTTATGATAACAAATTGACATTATGGAATACAACGCGTCATGTTATTTCCAGGGTAATCGAACGGTTTAATAGTTATTAAAATACACAAACACAGGGTTTCGACCTGATATCATAACTGGGTCAATACATGAATGTGTTTGATGATTATTATACAAATGTGCAAGATTATAGTTGTAACCAATTGCGAAAGGCGCGTGACATGTTTTTTTTGCGTCTGAAGAAAAGTTAATTTAAATTTGATAATTTGTTCGTAATTGCAAAATTATGATTGCACATTAACAATGTTTTCTTGTAAACAATTATTGGATTTACAATTATTGAGCATGGGCTGCATGTACAAACTACAGCAAGGATGCACTGACGTGACCATCGCTAGTGGAATAACAGGACTAACCGAAACAACAACAACGACAACAACAAAGCACGATCACAATCTGTAGCGGAATTAGAGCAGCAGAATTAAGAACAACAACAATAACAACAACAATAAAGAGCAACATAATGGAAAATACAACAAGTATTTCGACTGAATCACACCATCTAGCGGAGGAGATGAACAGTAACATGGCGTCAGCAGTTTTACCTGTCACCATATTCGTTGGAATAGAGGCGGGTATGGCGTTCTTTGGCAACTTGTTAATTGTATACGTTTTTGTGTTTAAGTACCACAGTTGCAATTTCAAATGTTTCGTGCTTTGTCTGTCCGTGATTGACATTACCAGCAGCTTGACAACATTACCTGGAGAGATAGTCACGCAGACGCACTGGTATGTTTATCCGTATCCAATGATTTGCAAAATAAAATCTTTCTTCAACGTGTTTACTGTGATGGCGTCCGCTCTGTGTCTTTTGGTGATTGGCGTTGACAGATTCCGGAAGGTTTGCCGCCCGTTTGGCTGGCAGATTAAGACAAGGACAGCCGTGACCAGGCATACGTACAGACGCGCGCACCGTTGGCGTACTCGGTTACTATTTCCGGCACGATAGGCATTGCCCTAGTCGCTATGCTAGTATGTATGTGTTCATTGTAAAAGCGCTCTTCAAGCGGAAATCACCAAAACGCGACGTTCAACCGATTGAAAGGGGAAACGAACCACCTCCAAACAGCAA